>DF360064.1:14010-42412 GCA_000787875.1 Solanum virginianum | reverse complement strand
TACTATTAATTTGAGATTCGAAGATAGAATTCATTGACAGATGAAGAATGAGAAAAATATTCATTTATTCTTATAATAACATTTTAGAATTAAGTATTAAAACATATTTAAACTATTTTTTTAATTTTAAATATAAATTATCACTCGTTAATTTGAGAAGCATAATATGTATAATACTTTCGCTCTTTCATTTGAAATTTTTTTTGCCACATGACATTTTACATGAATAAAATATTTCACTTTGATAAAAATTAAATATTATAGTATCACCATTATTTAAAAAAATATATTTTTTAAAAAATTAAATATAAAATATTTTTCTTACCCAACTCCATCAGGACCCGCCCCCGCGCAACAATCCCTGGAATTTTTGTAGATATATACTTTCCTCAAAAACGTATGTAAATATTTAATACAAAATGAGGGGGGAGGGGGGCGGGGAAATTAAAAATAGACCATTAGGTAGAGTTTTTTATTTTTTAAATAAAAATAATTTGGAATTGGATTGGAGAGAGAGGGTGTTGGGGAGGGAGGAATACGATGAAATGGGATGGCAGAATGAAGTAAGAAAAATATTTTAATTTTATTATTTAAAGATTATTTTTTTTAAATGCTAATACTTTAATTTTTAACTTTTAATTAATACTAATAATTTACTTTTTTATTATCAATGCAAAATATTCTGTCCATGTGAAGTGTCATCTGGAAATTTTTTTTAAAAATAAAATAAAAAATATAAAACACATGCTATCAAAAGAGTGCAATAAAAGAGAAGTGCATTTCTCACATTAATGAGTGAAATTAATAATAATAATAATAATAATTTAGTGTTTTTCACATTTCAATCCAAAATTTAAGAGTGTACTACTATCGAAAGCATCACTACAAGAGGTCAAGAGCTCAGTGCACCAATTTTACAACTCCATTGAACATGATAAAATGCGATAATTCGTAAAACAGTTCTAAATCTGTGCAACATAACTTTAATGTTTAAACAAACTCTGCTAGTTAACACAAATAAGAGTAGCTACCGTTTAGTATCACTCGAGTAATATTTCCGTTGTCATTATCTGTACCACAATATTGCTCAATATTAATGTAAATAAAATATGATCTTTCAATGTCATTTTGGAATGGAGGTATGCTTACATTAGATTCCCACAAAAAGAGAGAGAGAGAGAGAGAGATTAGTGAAAAAAGAAAAGAGGAAGAATGAAAATTTGCAAATTGATCAAACTGCAACACCCCTACAACATTCACATCAATCACAGAGCATTTCTCCACATCCACCACCCCAGCCAACCAAAAGGGAACTTTTTGTTTCCCAAGTTACCTAAGAAATTCGTGTGAAAGAGTCGGCCATCAACTACAAAGGTGAGACTTCAACCCCCCAAAAAAGGAAAAAATTAAGCTGCAGTTACTAAGGTGCTCAAAGAAAACTAGATTAGAGTACAAATACTAAGTGACAAGAATCATAAAGATTCTAAACGATAGCAAAAGAGAACTTCTAGAGTATGCAGTAGCCCCATTGAAACGACAGCGGAATACCAATCAAAATGACCATGCAACTATTTCAATGCCAATCATGTAAAACCATTACTTCATCTGCCACAGGCACTTCCACTAACCAAGATATCAAAAACCATTCACAAAAATAAGAAAAACACTAGTCAGTTAGCCTTCTTTAAATCTCCAATCAAACCTCATTCCATTGATGCTGGATGATGCAGTACTACAGGTCAACCTACAATCAATAAAACAGATTTCAGAAAATTTTGAGAATGGAGTTTCAGTCATGAACCCAGAATAATGCAGCTAAGCGATCTATTTTAATCCACTATCAAGGAGAAACAAAGTTGAAATGGGAGCAGAACAGCCATGCAATCAAGAAAAGGAGCAAACAGGACGTATTCCCGCTCATTGTCAGCGGAAGATTGAAGGTGAGGATGGAAGCAAAAAAACCTGTAGCTTCTAATTATTTACACCAACCAGCTTCTCCCCAACAGATCTACATAGGTCAAGGTTCCCTATTTTATTGCAATCTCTTGTCTCACCAAGGTGATGCCATCCATTAATACGCCTTTAAAGATGGAAATGAAGCAGAATGAACTGCTCCACAAATGGTTGAAGACAACTCATATCTCACAGGGATATCCTAAAGAAATTCTAAGCTGCGGGATTGCACATAATATCCTTGTGCAACAGTAAATTACACCACGATAGGAAGTCAACAATCTCATGTATGTATCCACTTGGAACTGTATGTTCGAGCTGGAATTAGGATATTTCTGTATATGCTAAACTATTCATGGTAACTATTGGTATTTTATAGCTGTGATTTCAGTGATCAATGTGGTTGTTCAACATGAAGGAGAACCTAATCTCTGCCTTCAGCAGGTACAAGTAAACAGTGCTCCACTATGCTAATTTACATACCCACCATTTCTCAAAAGAAACAATATTTCAATCTTAAAAAAAAAAATTAAAACAGGTAGGAATTGTTTATACATTTTTTTTTAAACAAACAAAAAATGTGAATATACTCAATTCAAAGCTTGGCATAAAGGAGTCGGAAGTATAGTACTTCTGAAGACATATGTTAGCTTAATGTTTGGATGGTAATGTACGTGTCTTATCTTAGAGAAAAGGAAATACTTCAAGTGCAGTCACAATCCTTCTACAAGCTGCCTTTGGATGTTGTTTGAACAACAGTAAGGAGATGAATCACCATATCAGAATAATCATGCATAGAGCAGCAACTCAAAATTAAGAGTGAACCAATATTTAAAGAACTTAATTGTCTATCTGGTTCATGTAAATCATAGCTCTAAACTAAAATCAGGACAAAAAATAAGGATCCCACTCCAGAAGTTAGCAGCAAGCCTAATTACCTGTTTCACGTTTCAACCCCACAGGTATCCCCCTTTGAATCTAAACCAAGGAACAAATATCAGCAATTATAAAGTAATCTAAAGGTTCTAAAAATTCCCAAATTTGTGTATCCAGTTAAATCTATTCTGACCAACTTGGTTAAACTTTTGAGTAATTTAAGAGAGTGAGAACACCTTAAGGGATTAAGATAAGCTTTTATGCTAAAGGAACACGGCTTATTTAGAAAAGGAATTACAATTATAGAAGGTAAAAATAATTACATATAGCTAATTCTTGGCATTAAGTAAATAAATTATATCAAAAGTAAAAGCATTTTTCACCTTCAACGAGTCTCTTTTTATACCATGTTCTAAGAAATTACTTTGCATTCCAAGAACCTTTTTAGTTTGTCTAGACCTATTGCAGAAAACCTCTAGTATCAGGGAACACGTAATTTGTCTTAACAGTAGAACAATTAAAAATTGGATCTAAATGGCATAGAATGGATATTGATGGACTCATACAACCTAAGATAACTAGTTTTGAGGTGCAGTAATAGCAGTGGTTGTTGCATAATTACATCCATTCTATTCGGAAGCTATTTCATTTTTTGATAATAAACAAGGTGATCTTTGACAATACTATCAGTATATGAAGCCAGTGATGTTGAAATGGAAATATTTGCAGCTCAGATTGTCTCATTTCTCATGTAGTTCCTAGATATGAGCTTTATTTTAAAAAATTATAGAAACTAATCTATGACTGGTTAATCTCTAAAGAATGGTTGGTGAAAGTAGTCCATTAATTTGGACAGAAAGATGGTCTTTTGATTGTTTGATAGTTAATAAGGAACATGTTTGACAAATTTTTGTCTCCCATATTCTGTTTTTTCATTATCTTGTGTAATCATATTGAATAGTTCAATTTGATATGTAAGTCCACTCCAAAATTTTCACTGGGATAAATATAACTATTTTCTTTTCTTTGAGTTCCCAATTTCAAAAATCCTGTTTAGTGAAGATAAAAGGTAAAATTGATAAACCAACATCTTGCTTTTGCATGACATGGGACTGTAGATTCATTTATCTTATTTAGCATGTTAGTAAGAGAATAGCTGGATCTGCCCCTGATTCGCCATAGTCGAATGAATTGAGGACAGCCAATGACCGAGCTTGATGTGAGAACAGAGAGAGTCTTCCTCTTATCTCTGTAAAAGGCCTGAGTTATGCTTATTCCCAATCCCTGTGGGAGAGTACCCTATGGATTTAGCGCACCCTCCCCATCTTATAAGGAAAAATTACCCATACGATTGAACTCTAGCTCTCTCCACGAGATGAACTCAATAGAGAAGAGGGGAGGAACACATGTTTCTTTTATATTAAAATAAAGAAAGCTTTTTAGTTTCCTTGCAGCAGCAGTCTGAAGCCCATATAGCAAGTGCTAGCTCTATTTATCCTATTGAGCTTGGAGAAAGAGTGGAATGGAAGAAAGAAAGTTGTCCTTATCTTTCCTTAAATGAAGGAGCTCAGTAATCCTTTGGGAGCTAGTTAGTGTTAATCTTTAGATTTGGAGGTGTAAAAACTACAAAAGGATAAAACAATGCAAAAATTAGGAAGCAAAGTTTCCTGGCCTACCACTCGTTTAATACTGCAGTCATTCTTTCTAGATATGACATAAATGTTAGATAGCAATAAGAGAAGCAGAATCACCAGCTGAGCTAACTTTATGATCAATATGGAGGCAAACAATAAGCAGGATATCCAAATTTAAGTTAAATATTCTGTTTGAGATATATAGCACATTGAGATTCTTATTTAGGGGGCGCTTTGTCATGTCTAGACTCTAGAGTCTCGGTGAAACAAGACAATCACTAGCAAAATGGAGACCAATTTTGACATTTTACTTCCTGACTGCTGTTGGCAAAGTGTGATCTAACATAAGCTTGTACCCAACTGATTGCCTCTTCATTGCATAATAGAATGACATGTGATAATTAGAGACTTGCAAAAAAAACATGGAGATGTACTAGAGTCTATAGCAAATAACTCCACTTCAGGAAATACCAGAGAAGTCGGATGAATAGATCTGGAAAGAGATTTTGTCCTTTAGGCCCACAAAGACTCTTCATAGTTAATAGATTCGCTTATTCTCTATGTAATGTAAGAACGATTTTCAATTAGTGGTCGTTAGGGAAAACGGAGTCACCTCTCTGGTCAAAGAAATCACAGACGACACTCATTTAGTTTTTCAAGGGCAAAAGGGATATCTGAGAGCACGTGATAATACATAGTTGAAAGACAAAAGATAAAATGAGACAAATCTTCAATACCTTCTCTTACATGTGACTTTTTCCACTTTCTGTTTACTTTAACTTCTATGGATTTTTTCCCTATATTTCCAAACTTCTCCCGAAAATAAGGCATCTACAGCACAATATGTTGTTTGTCTAAAGAATCTGTCTACAATGGTCAGAGGACTATCAGTAAAGGTCCTAGTGATCACGGTATAGCTGCACTATCAAAAGTCTTCAGGAACTCAGCATCCAATTATTCTTCTACTTGTACAAGAAAAAAAAAGAGGAAAACTCATCCCAAAACAAGCCAGCAGCAATAAAATAACTCTTGTTAGTGCCCCCCTTGTATTAGGATATCAAGAACTTGTACAGAAAATGTATTTTGCTCAAAGATCAAAGGGCATAAACAAAGGATTCAGAGCAGAAGGACACACTGTCTAATACTATAGTCATTTCACAAGATAACAGAACCCAGATATCAGGTGAAGATATGCATAGGACAGAAAAAGAAAACTGCATGTAGATCTTTGTATCTGAGAGAAAGAGAGAGTGAGAGAGAGGAATGAGGCGAGATGTTACAATTTACTGAGTCTTCTTTTCCTTATTTGAAGACCTTGAAATCTTTCGCAGTACATTATCATCAATTTTCCTGTACTGTGTCTGAATGACTTTTTGCGCTATAATAAGCTTGTCATCAATTTGTTTTTGATACTTGTCATACAACAGAGGCACAGACAAGCTAAAAAGAATTCCTGAAGGAAAGATACACAATTCAGTCAACGATAAATCCCCAACAACTGATATCACCTGAAAAGAACCTTACTCACCCATGTAGATGAAAGTGAGGAGGTTGAAGAAACTACCAACATAAGATATCAGCCACAAGACAAGAGAAACCTGATAAACCAATCCATATTAATAAGATGTCAGTGCGAACAAAACATGATGCCAATAACATCACAAACATAATGCCTGAATGGAAGGGCTCCTATAAGAACAGACCTTAATAAAAAGTTTTAAGTTCCCACCAATAGCAATATCATGGGCAATCATCAGGACATGATTGATCCAAACACGCATCATGTCAGCAGCCGTTACCACTGATTCCTCGCGAACCTCCAAATCCGGGATAGGAGGTAAAGGCCTAGAATTGTACAGATATAATTGATTCAGTAATCCATAAAAAAAAAGTCTTACTGCAGCATAATCATTAAAGGATCTCAATTGCTAATCAGAGCCACAATTGAAATGCATGCTCGAGTAGAAAAGGCATAGAAATGCAAAAGCCAGAGGCAGATCTACTTCAGGTGCACCCACTGCCTCATTGACGAATTAGCCTAACAGTTGGCTTCAATTTTCAAAAACTAAAATAAATAATCAATGATCCACCAATCTTATTCAGAGAGCAATCAGAAACTATGAATTAGCCTGACAGTAGGCTTCAATTTTCAAATACTAAAGACGAAAAACAATGATCCACCAATCTTATTCAGAGAGCAACCTCAAAACAAGTTGAATCGCGTTACATGCACTTATCGCATTACCTGTTGAGAAGTGAGGCAGATTTAGCCCAGAAGAAGAGAATCACAACTAGAAGCAACATAACATTGGCAACAAAGGAAAGGACATTATATCCAGCCCGCTCAAACAGAATCCAAAGCGCAGTGGAACTGACAAGCAGAGTTACACTAGCACACCGTCTCCTCCACAACAGCACATCCGCCACTGCAATAAAAAGTTAACCGCCTCAAAAACAGTTTTCCTATGGAATAGTATCCTCCTCCTAGAGAAGCATAAGTTGATTATCATCATGATCAAGTGTTGCTTCAAAATCCATAGTGAATTGATGCGTTAATTGGTTGATAATTGCAATAAAGTCAATATCAAATCTGAATTTCCTATGGATGCATATAGAGAGAGAGGCAAGAAAATAAAGAAGAGCGTAAACGAGGAAGAGACCTGAGCCACCACCAAGAGCTTGATAGACAAAAGACTGACGATTATCTCCCATGGCGATTAGGGTTTCTGCCTAGTCTGCAACCGAAGAAGGACGACGGTGATGAAATCCCCGGGAGGGCGACGACAGTAATATGTTTTGGTAAATCAGTTCAACTTTCAAATATTCCAGTCGTACGAATGGATTAAACAATACTTAACATAATAATGAATCTAAAGGACGACGAAATAAAATACTCCCATCACAAAGACGTTATGCTAAAGGTGAAAGATAACTTCCTTTTTTATAACCTTTTCCCTTGATAATAATTGTGAAAAATTTGACGCCTTTTTATATCTCATAAAAAATTTACTAAATCTTACATTTTTAGGTTTCAAAATTTGGATATCACTTTTTTTTATTTGTGTGTGTATTGAGACACAAAATAATCACATAATTAATGTTAATTGTGTGAGGCATATAATCAGTTTTTTCGTGAACTATATTTGTGTGTAATCCTTGAACCACCTTATAATCAACTTTTTTTTTTTTTATATTATCTTACAAAAGGGGTGCATTTCATTCCGCTGTAAAAATAGAATTTTGACAATTTTTGTCTCAAAAAGATTACTACATTTTGTTCCAATGGTTGAAGCCTTTAAGGCTAGAGTGGTTTTGATTATTTTACTTAGGCTCCTAGAAAATAAAGGTTGCAAATTAGGTGTTGGTTTCTTAAATTGTACGCAAGAAAGAATGATAAGCATTTTGTGACGCCCACCACCAACTGCTAGTGATGTGGTTCAATGATTCAACTGTAACTTTCAGAAGATGATAGGGTTGGGCCCGGCCTCCCAAAGACTAGATTACGCCTTACTATGCTGACAATGGTAATATAATCAAGTGTTAGCAGCCAAACTTTGCCCGTCCATTGACCATTTAAATTTCACAAATCAAAGTTTCAAGCCCCACAAATTCTAGAGGACAGTCGTTTTCAAGTAAATAAGACAGAAAAGAATCGGAGTAGAACATTTTCGATTTCAAAATGCTGTTCACAAAGTTCTTATGTTACATGATCTCAAGTTCGAAAACTATATAGCTTATGCAAATTCCTGATACATGCATCAGGGCAGTGCACAATAAATTTGAACCCAGTCACCTCTACCTCCTTAGTGGTGGTCTGAGTCAGCTTCATCATCATCGGATGACTCTTCCCTACGGCTTTCTTCTCCGCCTGCAGCAGAATTCCTCTTTTTCTCCCTCTTCCTCTGCTTTTTCTTCTGCCGCTTTGCACGTTTCTTTGCTGTCCGCTCTTCTGCAGCTTTTAATTTTTCTTCTCTTCTCAAGTTGAATTCAGCTACTACTTTCCTTTTCTGGTAGTCAGCATCCATCCTTGCAAGTCGGTCTTGTTCTCTCCGTCTCATCTGTCGATACTGCAAACAATCACAAGAAAATGTTACTTCTGACACTTCGCGCTGTCTATTTATTCTTTAAAACCAGATATGACCTAATCATAGTAAATCACTTCTTAGTAATACAACATTCAACAGATTGAAATTAATGCCAAATAACCAAAATGCATGATCAGAATTCTAAATACAGAATACCTATGATGAATAACATCTTTCAATAGTCATATTGAACAAATATAGGAAGAATATTCTAGATTATGCATCCAACAGAAATCATGATTAAGCATTTGAACTCAAAGCAGCACCTATGAGTCACTAAAGCCAACATACATCATAATTATGGCCGTACTGGTAGGGCAAAAGAACAAGACAAGCTCCAATTCGATGAGTATACATCTAAACTTGTACTGCTTAAGATGAATTACATGCACCACCCCACCATTATCTTACAGCAATTGTATGTCATTAATATATGACTTATGTACGTAACTATGAAGCTAACATAAGTAACAAGTTCAGCACCCAATGTTTTTCAAGATAATATTTGCAAACTAGTGAAATCCTCAACCAGATAAGAAGAAAAAGGCTCAGGTGCATTTCATTTCCAGTGTAAACTCCTCATCTTACTTCAGAATTAACTCGTTCAGATTGAGGCAACTAGAAAAACACAATCATCTCTGAATTGATAGTAGCATTTAACTACAGAATTGTGTTCCAATCTTTTCAGAGAAAAAAAAATCAGGTCTGAAAGTTAAAGAAAAGCCACTAGAGCTTAATGGAGTTAAATACGAGAAACTATAAGAATTCTTTAGAGACTTCAGAGCCCATGAAGACAAGATTACAAAACAAAATTGCCTAAGCAGAATAGGAAATATTTCTCTAGGAAATCTAAAGCACTTTCTTCCTCCTACTTCGAGGGAAGGATTAGTCTTATCCTATCCCATATACAAAATTAATAACCAAATGCATGAGAAAATATTCCTGCATTTCATCCCAGGATTATTATCTCTTATCCCTCGTACCAAATGGAGTTTAAATATCCACTTCTATCTTTGAACACAACAAAACATTGTAATCACTTGCAACATTTACGTGAATGTTCTCAGTAATCCAATCTCTATCAACACTTGACAGTTCTTCAATCTTCTTTTGCAATGAACACTGATTCAATCACTTACATTGTTAGCACTAAGATGAATAAAAAAAGTGAACCTTCAGCAATTCTAGAGTTATTCCCTACCTTTTTTGCGCACTTTCTTTATGCATACATATAGTGATAATTGTATTAGTGCATTATCTGATCCTTTTGATAATATACAAATGCAACAACAATGCAGACATTCTTCAATAAACATCAAGAACATTATGCGTTCTCAATCAATGCACACCACACCCACCCCATAGAGTCCCATCTTATTGGACAAAGCAAATTATATACAAGAGATGGCTCTTCTTTTTTAAGTACTGCCTCTGTAATTTGTTCCACTCTCATGCCAGTTCTCTAGACCTCAACTACTCTCATCCCCATCCTACTACTTCAGCTATTGCTTTATTATATGAACACTCGCAATATGCAAAAAAGTTCCTAAGAAGTTTTACCTATTTAATAAAAAGGTTATTTGGAAGTTTTTGCTCAAGAAACTACTATATTGCCGGCCAACGACTTATGATTGAAAATTGAACTCGACAAGAAAAGTCAATTGATGAGACAACAGTAAAGTAGCCAAAAGAGATTTCAAACTATAGTATTGATAACACAGGAAAAATGATATTGGATTTTGGAAGCATCCCTTGTGCAGCTGTCAGTGTTGAAAAACAAGTGATTGCTTCTAAGGAAAATTATGGCCCTACTCTCCCCCACCCCCCAAGCCAATCTGACAGGTCAAGCCAAGTGCTTCTTTCTTCCTAGTTGTAGTCTTAGAAAAGTAAGGGTAGAAGGGGTACGTCAAAGTGGTGAACACGACTACTACTTTTGGCTTTTTCCTCCATAAAATTAGCCCAAAATACCCAAACTGATGGAATATAAAGAGTACCTAGGCCCTTAAGGTATGGCATAAACACCATCAAACTATCTAAAAGTGATATAACTTTCCATCTGAATGTGCCTAGAAAATGTAGCTACCATGATAAAGAGCCTTATCATTGGATGCTATAGTATCATGATTCCCGAACATTGTTTTTGTTTCCCCTTTTGATGAAGAGTATCACCTGAACATTGTAAGACACGTTTGTTACCGAACATTGTAACACATACCGCCTCTAAACTCAACGAATTTCCTGTCCAACAGTCGTCAACCAGAATAAGTTCTAATTCCGACTAGGTTAACATGATTACATCATGATTGAGCAGGAAATAATTAACTGCTTGAAAAATAGCGGCATTTACAGTTAATCGCAAAAACTATAGAGCAGAAATCAAATTAGGGTTCAATAACGAACAAGAATAGAACAACGATCGGTACCTGGTGAAAGTCACCAGAGCCAGAACCGGCAGAACTACCAGATGTATTGCTAAGAACAAGAATAGAACAACGAGCGGTACCTGGTGAAAGTCACCAGAGCCAGAACCGGCAGAACTACCAGATGTATTGCTAACCCGTACAGGTACACATTCAAGTATGCGGCGGAGCTTGATCTCCAGATCCTCCTCTTCAGGATTAGCCGCAGGTGGCTTGTATTCCACAAGTGCGGTTGAAGAAGAAGCCGGAGGTCTAGGAGGTAGGGCAGCCACCTGCCTCTCCGACACCGGAACCACTTGTAAATCTCCGGCTGCTACGGCCGCTGATCGACCCGACGATGACATCTTCACGGTACCAAAAACAGCTCTGTACTTTCACTCTCGTATTCGAGGTCTATATATAGATGATGTTAACAGTTGCGAACTCTTTCCTAGAGTAACTGGGGTGACGCCGACTATGATTTGCCTGAACGACGACGAATCCTTTTAAGGCAAATACCCCTAAAATCCCCTGGAACGCGACTTTGGCAATCTACATTTTAGATATTACACTTTGGACCCTTATATCTTCTTGTTTTGTTAGAAGCCAATCAATGGTCTAAACTTATCCAAATAAACTCAATTTATCATGTATATTAATTCTCCTTTGTAGTTTGAAATTATTATAAGTTGTTTCACTAATTAATAGTTTAATATTAGATTTCAAGTCAAATATAATATTTTTTTTAAATTTCTTTTCTCGCTCACTTTCTTTATGCATACATATAGTGATAATTGTATTAGTGCATTTTTTAAATGAGACATATATATTTGCTATCATATACATTGTAAAATATAGATACATAGGGGGAGAGATAATATGTCAACGAGAAAGTTAACATGTATCTTTGATGCTAGATAGATGTATCTTTGATATTATGTACATTTTGAAATATAAATACACAACAAGAGAGATGGACAATCGAGTTAGTGTGAATAGATATTTGTGTATCACATTTGAATACAGTGAATCTGAAATAATTACATTTTGATTTGACTGGCATTTGTTCAAAATAAGTGATACTAAAGATAATTTTTCAAATTGATGCAAGCACACGCAATTAAAATTTAAACTAATGAATTTGTGTTGTTTGCTCTTAATAATTTCCAATTGTTTTTAAAGACTAAACTTCAAATTGTTCTTTCCTTTTCTTTTCTAGTCTCTTATTTTACATATATTTTTCATATAAGTTCATTTAGATAATTTTATGAGTATTTGACTAATTTAGGTCCACTTCAAGGTACATTACGTACATTTATATCTTTTTATTCGAATTTAAGAATGATTTTTTTAAAAAAAATAAATGTTTTTGAAATTGCATTTTTTTTCTCCCTTGCAACTAGGTAGATCTCGAAATAAAATAATATACTACTATATTTTTAAGGAAAAAGGCTTAAAATGCTCTTGAACTATTGATAATAATACAAAAATGTCTTCCATCATCTTTTGGGCCTAAAATATTCTTGTCATCTATCTTTGAATTCCAAAATTGTATTTTCTCTTAATAGCATAGAATTTAAATATTTTAAATATTTTTTTAAAAACACATGACAATCGCCTATTAGTTGTAGTTTAATTATTTAACATTAATTATAAATAAAACTAAATCCAACACAAATTTTATCTAAAATTGACCCTAATCCGCCTCACGATTAAATCCTAACCCATTGAACTAAAATTACAATCTCTTATACCTAACCCGCAGTCATTATGTGCTAACATTTTCAATTGTGTGATAAATTATCTCTCAATACAATCGAATGAAGTAATTACTAATGAGCCAGCTCTGGATGGTCATTCTTAGGAAAAACAAACTGTTGGTGAATTCTCAAGAAGTGCCACTTTAGACAGTACTAAATGCAATCGAGGTATAGCTATATGAGATTTTATGTTTTAATTTAATGGGTTAGGGTTTAATTGTGAGGCAAGTTAGGCTCAAGTTTAGATAAAATTTGGGGTGGATTGAGTTTTATCTATAATTAATTTTAAATAATTAAAATGCAACTAATAGGTTTTAAAAATTTATTTAAAATATTTAATTTCTATTTTGTTGAAGGAAAGGACAGTTTGGACCCAAAGATGGATGACAAAGAGTATTTTAGGTTGAAAGATGAATAAAAAGTATTTTTATATCATTATCAATAGTTCAAAAATATTTTAGGTCATTTTTCATATTTTTAATGAAAAAATTACGAAAATAAAGGCAAAATTAAATTTTAATATGTCACATAAATACAGAATACCAGAAGAGTAATTATCAAAAATTGAGTAGTCGGGTATTCGGTGGGATTTTGTGTTGGGCTGGGTCATTCACCCGAACCGATCAGCAATTTCACCAGCATTACCAGAAGCAGAGGCAATTTCACCAGCATTACCAGAAGCAGAGCGGAAGAGAAGAGAGAGAAGGAGAGAGAGGGAGAGGGGGAGTACAGTGTCCAAACCAGAAGCAGAGCTGTAAAATCCAGAGAAATCTGATCCAATTGAATCAACGAAAGAAAGGAATCAGAAAATTTTCGAAGAAGAAGGAAAAAGAAAGAAGAAAAAGATGCTGCCCACAACTTCAAAAGGTTTAGGTCGAACGAGCTCTCATGTCCGACCCAATTCAGTATTGCCTCAGTATCTTCGCAAAATAATCAAGGTTTTTTTCTCACTCTTCCATTTCAATTTTCATCTATGCACCTCCCCTAAAGTAGTGTAAGTATTATGTGTATCAGGCGCCATGTCCTTTTAAATTTAGTACTACAACTAATATTTCATCAATGCTGGTGTTAATGCACTTGCATTATCATCAGATCCCGATCTTGGTATTCTTTTGTTTCAATTAATTGCCTTTCTGTCTATACGCTTTCATATTATGGTACTTCTTTGTATTATTCTCTGTTAAGATTTTAGGATTTGTTAATGGATTATAATTCTGGTAATTCTTGTAAATATTGGATTATCATATGTTTAAAACTAAAAATGAAAAGATGATTAGATTCAGATACAAGATAGTAAAGCAGCTAAAAGGGGAAATGCATGAGTGGCAAGGAGGAGGAGTAGTAATGTGGAAGATTTGTTAAAATATGATAAACTATACTATTCAACCACAAGTGGAGTCGGGAAGGACACAATGTATGCAGACTGTACCACTACTCAAATAGAGAGGTCAAAAGATCAACAAATCCATGTGAAGACAAAGAAAATACTGAAGCAATCATAGCAACTAATTAGGAAAGTATTGCAAATCCTACAAGAAAGGAACAATAGCAATAACAAACTAATGTGATAATTGAAATATAATAAACAATATATGAAAATTGGTATCAAAAGCAAGAACTACAGGAATACGACTAGTACTACGTCACACTCGAATAAGCCTAGACCTTTGAACATCAAGACAACACTCCACTGGTTCTTAACCTTCTGTCTTAATACGAGACCTCTACACCTTCCTATCTAAAGTCATGTCTAGTAATATTAGACAATACCTCTCTCCATTACCTTTTCGGCCTACCTCTACCTATCCTCGTACCTCCTATATCCAACCTCTCGCACTTCTTCACTGGGGCGTCTACTTTTTCTCTTCACATGTTCAAACTATCTTGTTCGCCACAGAAGCTACTTTTACCTTGTCTCCAATTTCCTCATTCCTAATCTTATCACTCCTAGTGTGCTCGCATATCCATCTAACATCCTCATTTTCGCAACTTGCATTTTCTGCACATGGAAACTCTTGATTGGCTAACACTCTATGCCATATAGTAATATCCCATATAGTAATAAAGATGGTCTAACCACCCTTTTGTAGAACTTGCCTTTAAGTTTAGGGGTACCTTTTTATCACACAAGAGTCCGGAGGTAAGCCTTCACTTCATCATATACTAAACAATTCAAAACTTTAAGAAAAATGTTATTGGCAATTAATTGTGAGAAGGTAGAGAAGAAGAACCTATGTAGTGGCAATACGAAGGAGTACTATTGATGAAAAGCTGGGGCTAAAATATGATCAAGGCAAAATAGA
Organism: Solanum virginianum; assembly: GCA_000787875.1. Lineage (NCBI taxonomy): Eukaryota > Viridiplantae > Streptophyta > Magnoliopsida > Solanales > Solanaceae > Solanum > Solanum virginianum. The sequence goes on along the minus strand of DF360064.1, from coordinate 27,402 downwards.
GCAAAGGGTAAAAAAGGGCAAGTCGGTGCACTAAAACTCTCCCTATGCGCAGGGTCCGAGGAAGAGCCCGACCCCAAGGGTCTATTATACACAGTCTTACCTTGCATTTCTGTCAGATGCCATCTCCAAGGCTTGACTCCCATGATCTCCTGGTTACATTGCAACAATTTTACCAATTACTCCAAGGCTCCCCTTCGAGTAAAGGATGGAGTTTGAAAAAAAAAGGTTAAGGGTTAAATGATAATATTAAATAACAGTAGCTGGCCCTAACACCACAGTTATTAAAAAAAAAAGAGATGATATTATTAAATAACAGTAAGGGCAAAATGGGGAAGAGAAGTGCGTAATAATTCCACTACATCAAATTAGTTATTTGGTAAAATGGGTCTTCATGTGTTGCGTAAAAATGGATTTAACATTGCAATACAATAATTTTTAAGTAACAATGATAACATAACATGTTATTCAATATAACAATACTACTGTATGAACACACAATCCAAACTGCAAGTGTGCTGGAGACTATATTCAATGCCTGAAACTCTCTTCTTAGACAATCACATTTTTCTTTTTATATCAACTCAGAAATCTATGCAGTAATATTAAGATAGCCAACTTCAGTTTGCCATCGCCGGGATTCACTGGTCTCTGGTTTCTTAGATGTTTCTCTCAGTTCTATTGTAAAATCACTCTAATGCTTCCAGAACTCTATTTAGAACTACTAGTTTGCAAATGTTAGAACCTCCTGCAGTGTAACTCCCGTCATGAAGTCCATATTGTTTGATAAGTGTTTCTTGATTATATGTTGACAAATTGTAGTGAAACAATGAAGCAATGTGCTTTGTTTTTCGAGGAAGGTGACAGCCTGAAGCAATGTGCTTGTTTTGTTAAAATTATTTAATTCATTTGTTCAGAAGGGTTTTCATTTCCGGTAACCTCAATGCTTTTTCTCTCCTCCTTTAAATGCGTGCAGTGGCAACAGATGGACATCGAATATACATTTTGGCAAATGCTTCATCTATGCACCTCCCCTAAAGTAGTGTAAGTATTATGTGTATCAGGCGCCATGTCCTTTTAAATTTAGTACTACAACTAATATTTCATCAATGCTGGTGTTAATGCACTTGCATTATCTTGTGTTTTGTTAAGTAGTGTAAGACTATCCAGTCTAGTGATCATCTTTTATGGGCATCAGTCAACAATATGTGATACTGATTTGAGGACAAATGAATAAACATTCATTTTCCTGTGAAATGTGTACTATATCTATTTGTTGGTGATCCAAAACATACTCATGTATAAATAAGTATTGCATGAGATAGGTTGTTTTGAGTGGCATTACTTGGTATGAAAAGATTAACTTATGGAAAGACTTGATGGAGTGTCCAAATAAATAAGAAAATGGAAGGAGAAAAAGAAAGAGAAACTGTAGGAGTTTTTGATAACAAAAAGAAAGCACCAAATGCCCACTATGGGGCTCAAAAAGAAACTCTAGGAGTTATGTTGCATAGAACATTGTTCTCATCTATTGTGAAGGCCAGGGAGAGAGATACAAATAGAGACAGAGATGCTAATAAGGGCTATGATGTGATGTGTGACATTTGAAAGGATTTTGTGGAGTGTGGTAAGAATAGGTGAAGCAAACGGAGGGGTCAGAAATAGGTGGGATTCTGCTAGTATAAGTGTAACTGCAATGGTGAGGAAGCTTTGCAGTTTATAGTAGTTATAGATAGTGAGCTTACTTCTTTTAAAGGGTTCCATTTGTTTTACTGGGGGTTTGTCTGGAGAGAGACATAGGAGAGCTTCTGAAGGAGTTGAGTCGAGCTTCTATCGGTTGAGGAGTAGTGTCCGCTCCCTTTATTTTGTTTGGTGAGCACAAAAAGTACCTTGCTAGACGATTGAGTGGAGTTTGTAGAGAATCATATTTTTGTAGATTCGTTACCTGTTTTTGGCCATGTTATGAATGAATATATATTTACTTGATTAAAAAAAAGTTCACTTGTTTTGACGGTTTTTAGGTGCCTTTTTGTAATTTCTTTCATAAAGATATTTTGCAAGTGTGTCATTTTAAACATTGGTAACTTAACTTTCACTAATTGAGAATCCATTTCTTCATTGTCATTCAACCGTTCAATTCCAAGCTATAAAGCAGTTGGCTTTTGTCTTGTTTTTTCGAGGAACTAAGTATTGGGATGAGGAAAAGAATCTGCACAACAAAATGTGAGAGCGGTGGTGCATTTGTCTAATTTTCATCTTTGAATTTGGTGTTGATATGCTACAGTATAGGAAGATATCAGCTCATTATACAATGATGCTCAATTTAATTCTGAATTACTGATCTTGTATTTGCATTTGTTTGTGGCGTTGGACATTTGATTCAGATATCAGCACACAAAGTACCACAAGCGTAAGTTTCCTCCTCTTCTTTTAATCTTTCGTTCATCTAATGCAATGTGATTCTTTTGTATTGAAATTGAATTTATGAATTCTGCTAGTTCTGCTCAATCCTTATGGTTTCTTATTCACTTTTTATTTGATACTTCATGCGTCCCAATTTCACTAGTATCAACTATTTCATCCATCCCAATCTGTATGATAATCTTTTTGCATCATTCCCTTAGTAATATTGTTATATACAGCTTATATAAAGAAATCACGATCTATACAACTTTCTCAACTTTTAACTGGTCAAGTTTATATTTTATGTGATATTTTCTCGTTAAACTAACTTTTGAGCTAGTACTACTGATAATTTTTGGATAAGCAAGTGAGACTTGTATTGATAACTGCAGCTAGATGATGCATAAGAGTGTAGCCAGGAACCTTATAAATCTTCAGCCTCCAGCTGTTCTAATATGTTAGGTAGCTAGGAAATACAGTAAACTATCAACATCATATCCCTTTTGTAGCTTGTGGCTAGTTTTATTAGTATTTACTTCGATTACCCTCTGTTTGTTTTGATGTCCACTGCAACTCCTTCTTCCCTATGTTCGTTTTGCTTTATGGTAAGTAAGGGCAGCAGGTATAAGATGAAACGTGCTGTTACTAATATCCTGTGCTTCATGCTCAAATCACATAAAATGGGACAAAGGGGGTACTGTTAACTGTGGTACTTCCTTAGTGTCAAAGCACTATCCTATTTTCATTTGTATTGGTTTTCACTAATGCTCCTTTCATTTGTATTGGTTTTACTCCGACATCTACAAACATATATTTGAGGAACTCCCAAAATAAAATTGCACGATACTTTCTTTTCTAAATCCTTGGGCTGGTCCAAGGGGCCATTTAAATTAGGAGGGTGAGAGTTATATGTAGAAAAAAACCCTTTAATCTGGTGCACATGGTTTGAACCTTGTCTTTTGATGTCTTTGAAGCAAAAGTTGATGACTGTTAAAAAGAAGTTGAATTTTCAACTTTGGTAACAGTTCCACCATTTTTGGATCTATTGATATGTTAAGTGTAAATGTTCTCATCTTTACGTTTTGCAACTTGACATAAGCACACAAACCTGGTGACTTGAATATCCATTTTGTGTTGTGTTGATCTCCTTCATAAGTATTGGTGTCTGGTTGCAAAGTAGTTTTCTACTTTTATTACTGGAGTTCTACTGTTCATCTGAAGTTGACCTCCTGTTATTTTCTTTTTTTCTCTTTTAGAAACAAAGAACCAGTGGGCACGCGATGATCCTGCATTTATAGTTATATGCATTCTTCTGTTGGTGGTTGCTACTTTAGCATACTGCGCTGCGTACGTTTCCTATACTCTGCTACTCATTTTTGGTCTATGATCACAGATTGGTAAACTCAATTACTTTGCTTTTGAATTGTAAAAAGTTACCTTATCAAGAGAATATTTTATGATGTCATAGATTGGATGAAATTAATTATGGTTTAGAGAATTCCAACATTCCCATTCTAGTGTACTAAGATCATACATGTTTGCCATTGCTGAGCTCAGTTTTATAATGTTAATGCGCTTCTGTTCGATATTGACTTCTTTGTATTCTTATTTCTTGTGTTCTTGTTGATGCTGAATCATGTTGCAATCTTTATCTTTCATTCATTTCAGGTACGATCATAGTGCAGGACATGCTGTTTTTGTTGTTATCTCAGTATTGCTTTTTCATTTTGTACTCACCGGAGCTACTTTGGCAACATGTTGCTGGTAAGGCTTATTATCGCTTGGATATTCAATACAACCTCATCGTGGTTCTCTTTCTGTTTAACTTAGATTAATCTTGATGTAATTGTACAATTTTCTATCGTTTCTTATGGAACGATGGACCTATAAGCTTTCTATCCATTTCTTAATTAGTTGGTTGAACTTGCAATCAGATCTCTGTTGGGATCTATAGAAAGGAATCATAAATTTCTCATATTCCAAACAGTGGAATTCTCACAGTTCATCATATAAAATAAATAGGTGATAGGTGATAAACTTTGTCAAGAGAATATAGAGGGGTCACCTGATCATCACTACAACTACGTTCTACTTGTGTTATCCTTAGCTTTGTTTTACCAAACTAGAAACTCATAGCAAAAGAGTGCTAACCTTAATTGTAGTACTAATCTATGTTGCTCGGACTCCTAAAAAATCCCACCGGTTGTATGTCGGATCCTCCAAAAAATAGTAAAATTTTTTAGGATCTGACACGGTGTGGCAACAGTTTTTGAGAGTCTGAGCAACTGTTGTTGATTCATAATGTGCAATTATTAGCACCTGGAACAATTCCTAGGATTAAACCACTCCCTCTTTTCCTCTTTGTTTGGTACTATTTCCATATTAGTCTATTCCAGAAGGAATGGCCTATGTCCATATTTTTTTTTTCTTAATATTTATAGCCACACAAATGTTATGACATGTTTAAGACCACAATTCAAAAGTCTTATAGCCACAAAAATATTACGGCATATTCAAGGGTACATGTTTTAAAAGTTTCTTATTTCTTTCTTGAACTCCGTGTCAAGTGAAACTATGTCAGACAAAGCGGTACGGAGTGAGTACATTTTATTTCCTGAAGTGCTATATAAACTTTTCCTCTGTTTCTCTTTTCAAGTTTTCCATATTTATGCTGAAAACATAAATCTTTTATTGTATCATGACATTATGCTTGCAATATTTATGGTGATAAAAGTTTGTCTTCCAGCATAGTCTTGACTCTTGCGAACCATTATCCTTGCAGGTTCCTAACCAACAATTACCTTCGAGAAGAAGCTCCAAGCAGTCATGCCGTGGAACAGCGGGTAGAATGGCAAGTTCAGAACCTTTCCATATCTAACTCGCCATATACTTTATTCTGTCTACTTTTTTCTCCTCATGTAGAATTCTGAAACTCTACATCTAGGGTTAATAATTTCACTTTCACTTTCATTTATGAACTTCCTTGCTTACACACTTTATTGTCCCTCATGAAGGCTGTATGCATTTGATGTCCACTGCAACTCCTTCTTCCCTATGTTCGTTTTGCTTTATGGTAAGTAAGGGCAGCAGGTATAAGATGAAACGTGCTGTTTGCACATCTTCAGACTCAGTATATTGACGGCTACTGATGGTTTCTTTTTCTATTTGAGGAAGACTGATGGCTTTCCTTTTTTTGTGGCAGTCATACATTATTTTCTCTCCCCTGTTCTGGTAGCTCATGGTTTTATTCCTGTTTTGCTGTCAAATTTGCTCTTCATGGTCGCAGCTTCCTACTATCATTACCTCAACTTTTTAGGTTATGATGGTAAGATGAATTCCATATCCTTAGTATATTTGCTCTTCTGAATTTCATGAAAATTCAACATGGGGTGATTTTTGTATATTCGAGACTTAACTTGTGCGGAAGCATTTCCATGTTTTCACCAAAGCATTTAAGATTTATTTATATCAGCATATATCTTCCTGGCTACTCTCTGCAGAGATTTCCTGTGGCTAAAATTTGTTGATTACCTCTGTACATAAATTATAGTGATGAATTTTCTTGCTTCATGATTGGTTTGTTCACCAGGAAACAACCTCTCTACCTCTATGAGGTAGTGGTAAGGTCTGCATGCATTTTTACCCTCTCGAGACCCCACTTGTGGGATTCCACTGGGTATGTTGTTGTTGTTGTTGTTGTTTGTATGGTTGGTTTGTTCAAATTCAATCATTTCTGGTCTGAGAAGTCCAAATTAAATAAGTCATTAATTGTGACTGATGGCTATTGCTGTATGAGTTTTTCTTCCCAAGGTATAGCTTTCTCCAGAACAAATAGAAGTCAAATGTTAGTTGGAACAAATGTGTTTCATCCCTTGGTATCGTTAGCATGGTCTTAAAACACTCTTGCAATACTTATGAGTATTCTGAGTGCTGGTGCTTTCCATCTATGCTAACTAGTCGATATGGATGATGAACTTACTTCCCTGCTATGCAGTATTACCCTTTTTGGAGAGGACAACATTCTTCCTATATCCAATTGGCATTGTCATGGTCCTTTCACCCATCTGTAAGTATTTGTATTTATTCCTGGACGTGTTGTCTTCATATTTGGTTAATTTGGTGACGATTTTTGTTTATTGCTTGTAGTTATTTTGATTGGCTTGAATCCATCAAGACACTTCATGAATGTCTACTTCAGCAGAGTGTTGTGAACACAAGCTAACACTGGATGAGGACATGTTAGGATGAAAGACGCCTTTCAGACAGCTCGTGAATAGGAAGCACATTATTGAAATCATTTGCAGAGGCTTTAATTGTTTATGTGATTGTTTAGTATCCCTGCTTAGGTAATTTTGATGTTATGAACGAGAAATATATCTGACGGGAGCCTTGTTTGTACCTCAGCATAAAACTTCACTCAATGAGTTCATTTAATGTAAAAATTTTATTTCTGATTTGTTGAATCATAGAGATGACTGTAGCATTGCTCATGAATTTTCGTTCTGCATTTGTAACGTTTCCCATTTGCTGGTGTCCATGACTAAAATTAGCTTTTGTTCGGCTTTGGTTGAAACATTGATCTCTATTTTCTTTAAACAGACTACAGAGGAAAGTAAGACAAACTGACTGAAATAGAGGGAGTAATATACAACTTATTATTTTGGTGAGTGCATATACAGGAGCACAGAAATTTCAATCGTTATAGATGAATATAGCATTTGTTATAATGCTTGTAGTATTTTCATGATTGACTTTGTCAAAGCTGATACAAGACATTTTTCCAATAATTACATGAGAGGACTTTGGATGCGTTATATAAATTGGTGAAATTGGAGGACAATCAAATCTCACTATCTTAAGGGTAGTTGGATTTGTTAGGTTACTCAAATATTGATGAGTTATATTGTCACATCTCTTATTCAAAGAGGTTGGAGAGGAATAAATAAAAATTAATGTCCGATTCTCTAATGAATTTGTGAATCAATATAACTTGTATTTCAAAGTCTAATCTTACATACGTATGCACGTGTAAAATTAAATATATATTGAGTTAGACGTGCATAAATTTACTATCTTAATTCAAAATCAATGTCTAAAATTTCCCATTTTGAATTCGTTAATGATTAAAATATAGTAATAAACTAATAATTTTGACGAGAAGAGGAGGTCGCTTTCACGTACCAAACAAAATATGGTTGGTATATTTCAAAATCATCAACAACATCAAAAATAAAATCTCACACTCATATATTGATTTAATTAAGAAAGAAAATAAAACATAAAACTTGTAAGATTCCATCACCAAATACGATAATACAGGTACAAATTAAAGAAAACAAAATACAAGTGGAAATAAAAGGATACAAAAGATGACGATATCAAAGTTAAGTATTTTAATTTTCTCTTATATAGATAGTTTATATTATAGCCTTTTATTGATGAACCATCCAAATTTCATGTTTTTTTTTCCTTTTTTGGTGTGTTATTTTATTACTGATCAAGCTTGCTTCCAGCAACATCGACCACAAATCTGTACCTCACATCATTTTTCTCCAGTCTTTCCATTGCAGTGTTGATGTAATCCATTTTCACTATCTCAATTTGAGAAGTAACATCTTTTTCTTTGCAAAAATGAAGCACTTCCTCTGTTTCCTTCATGCTACCAATGAAACTTCCAGTGATGCTCTTTCTCCCTAATAAAAATTTAAAATCTAAGTTATAACATCGATGGTATAAAAATTGCAAAATTAGAAAACTGTCTACAAATTCGATTGAACTCAGTAACTTTTGTTTGAAAGTACATAAGTCTATTTAAGATGGCGCAGAAAAACCCATAAAGAAATGTTTAACCTTTAAATAATGGAGTAATAGAAGGTTCCCATAAAGTAATGTTTAACTAATCCATTAGCTTTAGTACGTGTATGGTTAATTTTGCTTATGCTGTCCATTATTCTGGACATGATTCCTTATAGACACAAAATCCTATCAAGCCTACAATGATTTTGTCCTTATCCTTCTCATTATTTGCCGCAAAAATAGACAATATCATGACTTATAATATTTCCATACGGAAAAACTATGGCTTTTTTGACTAAATGACCACTCTTTCATCCCCTTTGTTCTATCTTTTGTCATATATCGACAAATTCTACATATAAATTTTCAAATTTCATATTTCAAGACACTTACTGTACAAATTTATATATTATTTATAGTGTCAGAATAAATAAGTTAAATCGTGACTTACCGAGCATAACCATGGGGGAGATGAATTGCAAGGGGGTATTGATGACTCCCATCAAGATTAACTTGCCATCCACTTTAAGCAAAGATAGATAAGGTTCAAGAGGATGATTAACAGGGACAGTGTCAATAATATAGTCAAGTGAATCAGCAGCCTGCTGCATTTTGTCATTGTCAGAACTAACAAGATATTCATCAGCACCAAGGTGGTCCAATGCCTCTTGTCTTTTCTTATCTGAAGAACTAATGACTGTAACATGATGTCCCATTGCTTTTGCTATTTTTACTCCCATGTGTCCAACTCCTCCGAGTCCCAAAATTCCACCTCTTAGTCCACTTTGGTTATAACCAAAATGGTTCAATGGACTGTAGACTGTCACACCAGCACATAGTAGTGGTGCTGCTTGTTCTGGGGCCATACCTTCTGGAATTTTTACCACAAATCTACGTACAGGCAAAAAGAAACAGTTCAGTCTATTCTTGAAAATAATTTAGCTTATATATAATGATAAAGTAAGAAAATTCTAGGCTATATTATCAATATAGTTTAAGCATATACCAACAGTCTTATTTTCTTAAATCTAACGAATAATATTGCCAGCGTAATTTTTATTTTTAAATATTATTAGTTCACTAAAGGTTAATTGCATATATATGTATTTTTTTTAAATTATTATTATTATTTTTTTATGGTCTAGCATGTATAGGTGAAACTACACTAATGGTGTATAAATTCTTTATATAGTCTCAAGATGTATATAACTAGGTTACTAATTTCACTATTTTATGGGAGATTACCTTTTTCAAACACAATTAGGTGACGTATAAGCAAGCCTCTATGATAAGCATTTATTAGAATCTTTTATTGTGAGAATTTTTTGAAAAACGAAATCATAGGTTCAATAAGAGCACTCACCTATAACGTACAAAAATGTCTATTAAAATCAACTTATGATAACATAAAGAAAAAACTCTATCTCTGATATTATTATTTGTTTCTCTCTCAGAATATTAAACTATTTTATAATAACAACATTAAGAAAAAAAGTTATCGATTAGTCAATTTGATAGTGTAATTTTTTACTGTCAAAATATAGAAGTTAAACTATTGTACGTTAGATGGGATGGCTTACTTTTGTTCCACAACCATGAAATTAGCAAAACCACCTTGGGTGGGCTTGCCATCAGTGTAGACATCATTGCAATTCCATATCTTCTTGGCACAATATTGCTCTATGTCTTGCTCGCAAGGCCTGCACTTCTTGCAACACCCAACTAGCAATCCTACTCCAACTGTGTCCCCCACTTTGAATTTTGTTACCTCTGGCCCTACCTCCACCACTTCTCCAACAACTTCATGTCTACATCAAGTTTCATCACCACCACAAAATTTTAAAAAAAAAAAATTACAAAGGGATAAGGATCAAAATAGATAATGATAGCATTGAATTTCATCGTCTGTCAATGTATAAAGTTGAATTTCTATATCAAAAAGGAACATGGCTTTATCGCGATTCGCATTTATGCGATGTATGGAAGAAAATGAGGTGGCATTTGGAATAGTCATCAAAATCTCAACCACGAATAGTTGCAAAATTTATTTGGTGACCTGGTATTAATAGGTACAAGGACCACTAATTTTGTTGATTTATTTTCAACGATTTTTTTTTCTTTATTGAGGCTAGGGGAAGGGAAAACGAAAAGAAGATTACAATATGGGGAATCAAAACCAACTGAGCTACTAAGATTCCGCGTAGAATGAAAATTGACCTCACTATTAAACTCTTTTTTTCCTTCTAATTAATCAAAAATTTTCCACCCCTATGGGGTTCCACGGTGGTCTTCACTTACTCACAGAGGAGCTACATAAGTGAAGGAATTCACTATTTTTTCCATTAAATAATTATAATGCGCAAATAAAGTAAAGATAATATACTTTTCTTTTCTTTTTTTGGTATTCATATAAATAATTGAATATCTTTGATAATTAGTGATAAGATGATTCAGAAATTACTTCAAATGTCTTTTTTACATACACAATTCATACTCTCAACTATTTGTGGGAGGTAGAAGTGCTTTTATCAACTAAGTAATTCTCATTTAAAATGTATCTAGGTGCACTAAACTTTTGATATATGCGGAGTTCATGATAATATCGAACCCAAAAAAGAAAGGCATATATGTGCAAATTCAGAATATAACAAAGTGTACACACTGGAAAAAGCAGAGGAAATAGAGAGATGAAAGAAAAGTTACCCAGGAACCATAGGGTAGTTGGACATGCCAAGATCATTTTTAACCTGGTGAAGATCACTGTGACAAAGTCCACAGTACGAAACTTTGACTAGCACATCTTCAGGCCCAGTGTTTCTGCACATCATTTTTTTAAACATTAATAATCCTAAAATTTATTAAATTATTATATAACAACAAACAAGATTCACTAGGCTCGATCGACTATATGAATCCTCTCGCAGCATAAGTTACCTACCTTAGAGTGTAGGTATAAGGTGAAAGTATACCAGAAGGGTCTCTTGCAGCCCAGCCAATAGCTACTTTCTCATCTTTCAAGCTACCCATTTGCTTCTTTGAACTTGAACGTTAGAAAGAAAATAAAGGAGAATACTCAAAAAGTGAAAGAGAAATAGAAGAAACGTGAGCTGCTATACTATTACTAGCACCACATATATATATATATATATAGTTTTAAACAGGGGAAAGGTAGAGCTTAGGTGGCCTTTCTTTTATAAAAAAATTGATTTACCTCGGTAGCTAAGATATGTAAATCACAGTTCCTTCTATGATTAAATTGATTAAATGTCCACGTATCGCCATCCCCATGCATCCCATAATTAAGCTAAATATTCGTCATCCTACCACCTAAATTATATACTCTCTCAGTCACCTTTTAAGTTGACACGATATTTAAGAAAAAAATTTTAAAAAAATTTAACATCTAAACTAATTTTGAGATATTTGTGTAAACGAGAATTATTTTATTAAAAGTATAAATTAATTAAATTATTTTTAATTAAAATATAATAAAAGGGATAAGAATCTCATTTTCTTGGGAATCGGTATTTTCCGTTTCACCAACTTTTATATTGAAATTTTTAAAGTTAGAGTGTTAGTTTTATTTTTCTGTTTTGGTATCTCCTTTTTTTTTTTTCTTTTTCTTTTTGTTCGATTGTTTTTCCAATTATTTAAAAGGAAAGGAAACGTTGGTGTGGGGGAGCACTTTGGGTCCACGGAGTTTGGTGGAGCTGTGCGTCACTAGATCGTCACCTTTTAGGTAAGGATTTTCGTTTAAAATAAAAAAAATAAAAATACTACTGTATAATATTTGGTGATACAGGTAGTATTAATTTGTTTCTTAACCAAATTAACCAGCCAGACAACGACCGCGAATTCATTTTCGTTAAAAAATTAAAAATGTAGTGCTTGCGATTTGAATTTGAAAATTTCAAAATGAATTTCAAATCTCTTAAATCAGTAAATCAACCTCTAATTTGTGTTTATAGAATTCAAAATCAAATATCCCTATATATAATATAAAATATTATCTTATATATATTGTAATGTAATTTTTTATCGAGAGGTTGAAATTACGCCTCTCTGAATTCGTCTTTGCGAATAGAGTTTAACTCGCAAGTATCTATTAGTGGCTTATTGTATCGAGAAGATTATATTTCTCTCAAATTTGTGTGCAGACTATCTTAAGTAAATTGTTTTCATGCCTCAAGTCTTTTTTATTTTTGTTTTCAGGTTGTTAATTTTTCTAACAGAATCAACATCTAGTATTTGTTATTTTTCAAATATGGTCGTCTATTGACATTTTTCCTAATTCATGTCGATGGGAGATGCAAATTATTATGTGAATGAATCACTATCTATACATAAAGCGTTAGATATCAAAATTTATAAATTATAATGTATAAATTTTGTCTCACTTTATATGACTTACTTTCTTTTTTAGTCAGTTTCAAAAGAATGACATGTTTCTATATTTAGTAACAATTTAACTTTAAACCACAAATGTTAAAAAGAAATTTTTTTTCTGAAACTCCATTTTAAATAAAAATAACTCATATAAATTGAGACGGAAAGAGTACTTTCTTAGTTTATACTCTTTTTTTTTTTCATTGCTTAAATCTATAGCTATCTATACATACATTTATGTATATCGACTATAGAGAATGATGAAACTTAAATATACATGCCCCCCACGACTTGTCCTCTACACCTAACCAATCTTAGTTCACGTCATTTCCTTATTTATTTTTTTACTAACATATAATTAACTGTCACTTCTCCAATTAATAAATTGGTCTGTTAGTACAATGTAATTCCTTTTAAAAATAGCCAAACATACACACACATATGATTATTATTAATCTATCCATGCTATTGTAACGACCATTTATATCAAGTTCTCTGATGTTATCCATATCCATAATAAGAGAAAGAAAGTTTTCTTCTAGTTCCGCTTCTTGCTCTTCCAATTCAGAAAGACTTGTCGGAAATCGTCGGATGATGTGGCTTTCTCACCAACTCATAAACACAATACAACATTATGCAACTTGATATATACACATAGTTATCAGGTACTCTTCTAATAAAAGATAATTGATAATCCATCGAATTATTTGAGATGCGTGCAAATTGATCTGATATTATACGTATAATTTTTTAAAAAATAATGTAGAAATAATAAAAAAACACAGAAAGAAAACAGATCGTAGAAAACTA
>DF360064.1:0-13989 GCA_000787875.1 Solanum virginianum | reverse complement strand
AAACAATTTCCGCTCCTATTTGTTTAGCATTGTTTTTGTATTTATTTATTTGTTTAGAAAATAATGACATATGTATATATTTGAAAACAATTAATTTAAAGCTTTGATGAAATTTTTTAAAGCCAAACAAATATTATTTCGTTGACAATCATAAATTTCAAAAGTATTATAACCATATAATTGTTATAGCTTATATGTCTAAAGATCGTAAAGTTTAAAAATTTGCATTTCTTTCTTAACCTACATTTTGTATAGAATTGTACTGAACAAATTGGAATGGAGGGAAATGGGAATAATATATTTTAAAATAAGTTATAAGAGTAATATTTCTCAAAAACTGCACCACAACTACAAGGCTTCAACGACAAGATTCTGAATTTGTGATTCCTCTATGGAAATTAAAATACAAAATAGAGACATTCTGAATATTAAGAGAATTGTATAATCATATAAGATTGCTTGCTTGACCTGCCAACAAGAAATCATATTGTGTTTTAGGAATACAAACTCACTTTCCTGCCAAAGAAGTCGAAACATTCAACAAATGGACCCATTCATTAATAAATCGCCTTCTACTTATGCAATGTAAAAATAATGTCACTGAATTATTAATATTTTTAATCCAAAGTGCACATTTTAGGAAAAGGGTCTAACAAAATTCGAACTTTACACCTCTATCAACAATAGTGTTAGGAACTCTTATCAGTTAGGTAAAACTCAATTCTCAGAACTTTTACCAACTTTCTCAAATGGGAAAAAACAACAACAGCTATTCCCTTCAACAGCTTAAGTTATTTTTTCAACTGTTCTTTTAATAAATTAATACGATAATTAGCTCTAAACATTTTTTTTAAACTGCATGAAAGTTCAGTAGCGTGTCTTTGTTGTGCAACGCACGAAACGTGCTGGTTTTCTTTAATCCCCTTAAGTCGTGGGAAAATTAAGTTTGTCAACAGATAAGATAAAACAGATTAGGAGGAACGTCTTCAATCAAATGACAACGGTGTTGTCCGACTGGAAACCTACCGATGCACAAAATTGACTTCAAAGCGCACTAGCAAAATAATGCAAATTAAATGAAGCATACCATAACAATTGGCATTAAAAAGAAAAAACAATATCTGCGTATCATTTCCAAGAATCTCCACAAATGAAATTTGATATTTTCAACCGAAAAAGAAAAAAAATTCCTTCAAGTTAGGAACATTAAGCTAATCTGATGGGGGTATCTGACCTAGTTAATGGGCCGAGTCCCGGTTCTGGCCCAAGGATTTGGACCTGGCCCACTCAGTCCAGTGGTAGACTTGGACCTGAATTGATTTCACGTCATGAATCGAGTTCAAGTTGGCTCAACCATACACAGGCTTTTGACCAGCTGGTTTTCAAAAGTATTGATGTCAATATACAACCACAAAATGTTTTATAACTTATAATCTAAAAAATGCCTAAAAATTGCCAGGGCACGTTTACAGCACCACCTACATTCAAGATTCGGCCAACTTTCAGCGTAATGAAGCGCGATCTCACTCTCCACAGCAGGAAATCAATTGGCGAGATGATCTTGTTAACTACAAGTTCAACACATTTGTGGATAATGACTTCATGACTTGTATCCTTTGTTAGAAGAAGTAAACCTGTTGAGGAGAATCAAAGCCATCACTCTAGTTCTGTAGTGCACTTTATGCTCAGTAGAAGTCATCATTCTAAGATAAATCAAGAACTCAACCAATCCCAGCTTTTTTGCATGTGGAACGGCAAAGGAGCAACAAGCTTGATACTTTCAACATCTACGAGATCAGCATCTGAAACTACTTGAGTTTGTTGCAAAGCTTGAGAAATATTGGGCAAAACCATCTCCTTACAGTGAAGATGAAGATGAGGCTGCTTGTCTGAAATACTTCCATTCCCTAAACGAAGGTTGAAAGGATCTGGTTCTTGCCTAGGAATGTGTGCACCTGGGTTCAACGATGGAATGGGCAAAGGCAGATGTTTCAACTTTCTATGAGCTTGCCAACCATACTTGTAATCTCCAACTATTGGTGTCCCTAGTGCCTCTGCACAATGAACTCGCAACTACGAAACAGAGATGGTGACACAATCAGATTAATATTCACTAGCGTAACAGCAAAAATTGAAGCTAGCATTACAAAAAAGCAGTTCCCTATACCTGATGTTTTCTGCCAGTGAGTGGAGATAACTCAAGCCATGTGTAGCCTGCAGTTCACCAACAGAGAAAATATCCATGTCCATAAACAAAAATGTTAGAGAAGATATGAGGGTTTGTTTCTTAAAATGAAAACTTTCTCTCCAACAAAACAAGCAACAAATTCTCTATAACTGATTGTGTACAACTCCAAATAACGCAGGCTAAGGTAGTAACTATGTTTGGCCATTGGCACATCTCTGTGTTTTAAGTAACAGAAAAACTAAGAATGATTTGGATAATATGTGCCTGGGTGCATTCTGCAGTTAAATCTATGCTATGTCAACAAGCAGCTCAATAATAGCATAAGCCCTAAAGTTTCCTACTATCCGAACCGTCCATCCTGAATTACTCAATTGTATGTCATGGCTTATTCTTTGAAATGATTTCAGAAAAGAAGTTTTTCTCCAACAGATTACTCTTTAGGTCTGGGTGATCACTTCACATAATCATTTCAAAATTCAATTTTTAAATGTATAATTGGAAGTTGATAGACCAATTTGTAAATCACCTTGTTCCTTAATTAATTGGGCCAAGTCAAACTTGAATGCTTAATTGGAATAAGACGAAGTATATGATATTTTCCTATTTGTGCACCACACTTTAAGCCCCTCCCCGCTGAACCACCTAAGAGAAAAAGAAAAACTACACTCTTCACAAGAAGTTCGATGGAATCTGTTGTGTGTTAGAATGTAAAAGAGAAAGTGCGCGCGCACGCACACACAAATTAAAAAAACCATACACACATACTAGAGAGAGAGAGAGAGAGAGAGAGAGAGAGAGAGAGAGCAAAGTTACCATGTTCCCAAAAAAAAAGAAAAAAAAAAAATATATATATATAGAGAGAGAATGCAGAGAACCCTCAGTAAGTTCTATCATTGATCTGTGTAATTTATAAGAGCTACATAACTAAAAGATGACCACGAATAACCAACCGCATTTCATATATCCTGCCTTTGTTTATGTAGGTATTCAGGAAAGCATTCAGAACTAACCTTTCTCAGAGGATCCAATGATGCGATACTCTGTTACAGCATACTGTGCTGATGATGCTCTGACATCAGACATAATTGTGATGCGCTCAGATTTTCCATTGTCTAACACCAGCTGTGAAAAGGAAAGTTAAGAAATCTATCTTATAGAAAAACCATTGATGCAGGAGAAACAAGAGAGCTGTTCGAATTTCTGTTATGAAATCCTCCCTGCCTGGTTCCACAAATAGCAACTCTACAGCTCCAGCAGCGGATAAATTAGCCAGCTGGAGTTTCATTAGAAGGCAAGGGCATATATGATTACTTTTGTTGCCTAATTCAAGTGGGGAGCATAAATAAGCAAAATTATATAGTTCATACCTGTGCATATATTAGTTACTAGAGAATTCATCATTTTACTAAGCAAGAAATTAAGGAAAATAAGTCATAATCGTTTAGATTTTAGTTTGAGATGTTCAATTCATTTCTTTAATGAGGTTGAGATATTCAACTCAAATTTGTAACTACAAAGTAAAAAAAAATTATAAAATATAGGTCAACGAGAGCAATTAAGAGTGATTACAGTAAATGGAAAAATGAGCCTTGAATCACCAGGCTCCAACTAACAACGAACGGCATTTTTATTATAACCAAGAAATCATCTAAAGTCAGTCAACCATTTAAAGCAACCACAACCTTCAAAACTCAGGGATGATGGGTCTGCCCCTCTAACCTCCGCCACTTATATATTGGACTTAGTTTGTATGGTGCAGGGCTCGACTTAGTTTGTATGGTGCTGGGCTCGAACTTATGACCTAAGCGACTAAGCCACAAGTCCCTGGACCTTTGTGAAATGAGCTAACCCCCGGCAACGACGAATGAGTATATTTGGGGGTCAACTAACACAAATAGAAGTCCATCTCAAATTAGGATCTACATGAATATAATAAAATCTTAATGAAATTCTTATGTTATTTCAGGCATAAATCTTGAACTTTTCATTTGTTAATATCTAAAGACATCTTTCTTGATAAAGATATCCAAGCCATCAGTTACAAGGTTGTTTCGTATACCTAGAATAAACTCAGGCTTCAATAACATTTCAGAAAAAAAGATAAAAGTTACAGCGTTCTCACTTCCCCATTTTCCAATTTATTATAGGATCCCCTAAAATTATCCTAGAAAAATTATTTAGTATTGGGATGAACTTGCTCAAATAGACTAGAATGAAAATTGACAATTCGTATAGCCAATTCCAACTAATTTGGGATTGAAACATAGTTGATTGATGGACAGTTTTTGTGAGATTCATGAATACATCCTTCCACATGGAGTTGCCTAAATTTGCTAAAAATAAGATCAGGCGCCTGACCTTTCCTAGAGGTGCTGATATTATCCCTCCGGAGCGTCTCGGACATCCTATGACAAGTGCCCAGTACTTCTTCTGCAGAATTCTTTTCTTGCTTTCAAAATCCTTTAAGAAGAAAGGAATACATCAAGTTTGAAATAGAAAATTAAATTGGGAAAATAGTGTGATCATTAGTAAGTTCACCATATATATTGCAGAGAGTAACAGCATACCTCATTTTGCGAGCCAAATGTTTTCTCACGGAAAATTGAATGCAGAGCTGAAGCACTTAATTGTGTTCTTCCCATCACTAATAGACCACTGCAGTCTCTATCCAGTCTGTGTACCTAATAAACAATAAGCTTGTCCGCAATAGGACAAAACAGACATAAGATTCACCAGACGGGAAACGAACCCAGAAAAAAAAAAAAAAAACAAGAGGACCTTTAGAATGCCTCTTAACATAAGTAGCGGAAGAAAGGGAAGAGCAATTAGAGTAGTTTGACACGGGGAAGAGAGATTTCTAATTGTAAAACCTCCATGAAACTCGAGTCAAACAATATGGAAGTCTTCCAATAAAATATATGGTGCACACTTTCTAGGCTTCTGCTACAGAGTGGGACGTTCTTCCTCAGCATCCAACCATAAGACATGCTACAAAGTTTTTGTCATCACATGACATGTACAATGCAAAGCCTATACATCGCAAAAGAACTTCTTTATTCTGTTTCCATTCTATACACATATTTCATTTAACAACAATGAATAGAAAAGACTGCAGAAAAATTAACATAAAAACACTTGCTAAATTAAAAAAAATAATAAATAAATAATTAAACTTTTCATAGTACATCCTAGATATGAGCATTGCACTTTTTAAACACACCAGAGAAAGAAGAACAGGGAATTGATTTGAAAGGAAAAATAAACACAGAAACCATGAAACTTACCAGGCGAGGGGCCTCTGAGTACTCATGTGTCATATACTTGGCAGCAAGCTCATCTAAACTTCGCTTTATGCCAATTCCACCCTGTCCAAAGTTCCATTTGCTGTAAGAAGAATACTAACTCTCACACAACAACATACCCGGTGTAATCCCACAAGTGGGGTCCGGAGAGGGTGGTATGTAGCAGACCTTACCCCCAACTTGGGTGTTAACAACTAACCTGAACTGGCATTCCTGGAGGTTTATTGACCACAATAATCTCTGGATCCTGAAATTTTTACAGGAAAATAGACGTGCATCAGACTTAATAAGCACATTGGTCGGGTTTGTTCCACTTCACATGAAATTGAATTAGACTGGGTGATATAGTGGCAAGAAGTTGGGAAGTCCAAAACCAGATATAGAATTCAGACCTTATACAATTCGAGGCTATGCACAAACTTCCTTTCTACTTCGCTAGAAGGGTAATCTAAATGGAAAACTGAGCCTTGAATCTCCAGGCTCCAACTAACAACGAACGGCATTTTTATTATAACCAAGAAATCATCTAAAGTCAGTCAACCATTTAAAGCAACCACAACCTTCAAAACTCAGGGATCGGAAGAAATATTCGATCTCCAACGTTGATTGACTCCTTTGCAGAAACCTGCCGAAAACATGACATACTAAATTACAACATAGAAAATGCATAAAATTGGTCTGATAACAGTCTTAAATCTCGTGGAGATGCCCGGAGAACGACTTGCAAGATGTCTTATGTGAGAATCAACAACTAAATCCCGAAAAGTGAAACAAGCCATACCCTCTTGGGCCTCTGTTCTTCAACATTATTAGATTCTCTTCGAACCTGAAAAAACAATATTGCTCAATCAACCATGTGACAATATTCCTATGATTCTTCAGAAAACATTATCTATTCGCAATATGCAACTTACAGGAATAGCATTGGTATAGAGGAAATTGATGAAATTTATGTAAAAAGTTATATCGTTGATGTATTTTTTCCTTTGGAGTAAAAATAAATAATAATAAAAAAAGCATACGCCACTAATTACACGATTCTAGTATCAATAATCTGTAAAGAAATATTAAAAAATAGTTAAAGTTGGCAACATAATTAGAACCTGTCTTAAGCGAAAAAGCTTCTGCACTAGGGACTTCGGCAACTCAGGGCAGCAACGCTGAACCCATTTTAGTGCTGTCATGGTGTTGGTGGAATTCTCCTTGACGTCCATTTTAACTCCGGCGAGTTCCCTCCCTAGAGCAGCACCGTTGACGGTGGAAGTAAAGGGGGGTAGAGTGAACCACTTGCCTTTCTCATTTTCATTCCTATTAGAGACTTGTGCTTCACTTAAGGTGGTGAGGTAGTGACAACGGAACCGGTAATAAGCTGAGGATAGTGTCTGGCCGTCGTCGGAAGCGGCGTAGAGGTCCCGAGAGCGGTGGACGACTCGCCGGAGTAGCCACCGCCCTGCCATGACGGTGGTTCTTGTGGATTTTGGGCTTTCGCAAACACCAGAGAGAGGGTTTAAGGAATGTCAACAATTTGACCTACGATTAGGGAAATTGCCGAAATGATCCTCAACTTCTGAACTATGTTACGATTTCGTCCTTGAACTTTCTTCACTTCTATTGTTTCCCCAGTTTACAAAAAGTTGATTCTTAAAATATCGATCATTTTTTCATTTTAGTTCTCATTTTTTCATTTTAGTTTCTCATTCGATTTTCGATATTTACTTTACTAATTTGAAATTACTTTCAAAGAAAGTACTTATATAAAATAAAATTTTATCTTCAAATACAAACCTCTAATGGAACTTGTTCTCAAATAAAATCTTGTTTCTCGTGCTAATTTGAAATGATTGTTAATTAAATACTTTATTTATTCATTTTTATTTGTATTTGACACACTATCTATAAAATTAAAAAAAGATTAATTTTACAATATATAGCACCATTTAAATATAACAAAAATTTATATTTTGAAAAATATATTGAATAAATGACTATAATTAATAATAAGAATAATTAGAAACTATGTTTGATTTTCCCAATTGAAAAAGTAAAAGTGGGCATTTAGTTTTAGTACAAATGGTCGGCGGAAGAACTATATTTTCTTTTTAATTTGTTTGTCTTATTTTTTTAGTCTCTTTCAAAAAAAATAATCCTTATTTTAGGGGGCAAGTTTTAAATTTTAATTTTTTAAGTTTTTGCATAGCGTGTGTATTTAAGAATATTTTGATATCTAATTTTATATATCTTGAATGTAAAATCGCAAAAATCAAAAATCCTTTTATATATTTTAAAATTTCATATTAACTTTAAACTAGACAAATAAAAATTAAAATCGAAGTAATAGTAAGTAAGGCTAATCTAGCCGTGGAAAACTCTAAAGTGACATAGTAGCTTTCTTACGAGCATATAGTTGAAAATTCGGCGAAATGAGTAGACATTTTTCAACGATTGATAAGAAATATTGCAACTAATTATGATAATTTTTGCATGCTATTTATGTAGTTAAATTAAAGAAGACCCCCCACTATGAAATATAATAACAATACTATATGATAGAATTTAATTTCTTTACACTACAACAAGAAAGCAATATAGTCGCAGCCTCTTTCACTATTACATACATGAAGAATATATCAGTACCTAATTACACAAACCACATATACATCACACATTTGACTTATCGACCATTTAATATGGTACAAATGACAAGTAAACTTTCTCTGTCTTCTCAAGAATTGCTGAGTTTTATTGACATACTACATATATTTGTTGCACTATAGAAGTATAATATATAGTATTATATATTTCTTGAGTACTTTTGCATCTTAAAACATTGGTAAGTTTGAGTAGATTTATTTATAATCACTTGTGTCCCTCGCGAGGACTTGGACCTGAATGTACAACATGATCAGCATTAATAGGTTTCCCAAAAAATCCATATTCATGATGGTAAAAATTCAAGCTCAACAATCAAATAACCACCCGGGACTAGTAAGAGAATTTTTAAATACAAATGGTAAAAATAAAGATTTAAATTAATTAAAATGTAACAAAATATTTATATATTATTTATGAATACTATATAAATAATATTATATCTATATATAATTATTTGGTTCGATTTGATTATTTTTGTGGGTTCTTTTTTAGTAAAACCAAAACCAAACCAAATAGTATTAGTTTTCAAAATTTTAAAAACAAACTTAATCAAATCAAATCAAATATCGAATTTCTTAATTAGTTTGATCTGAATTGCAATTCGATTTAGTTATTTAACCATAACTATGAACAATCCTACTAGTAGCTAATTTGCAGATCTTTGGTCCTGATGCCACACCGGTGACTCCGCACACGTCGGTCCATCACACCTTCCCTCCGAACCTAGGCTTAGCTAATTACACAAAACCACATACACATCAAACATTTGACTTAATCAACCATTTAATGGTACAAGTGACACGTAAACTTTCTTTGTCTTCTCAAGAATTGCTTAATTTTATTGACATGCTACATACACTTGTTGCACCATAGTATATAGTATATGGTATTATAGATTTCTTTATTTTTGCATCTTAAAAGATTGGCTAAGTTTGAATAAATTTATAATCACTTGTGTCCCTCACCAGGAGGTTTCTCAAAATCTTGATAGTCATGATGGCCAATTCCAGGACTAGGCCTAGAGTTTTTCGTCACAACATGAAAATTAGGCTTTTGGGGACTTTGCACCATTGTAATTGGCCTAGCCATTGTGGCACGAATCAAAACAGAGCTCACCAAAAGGAGATGAAGAAGGAAGAATATTGTGACAGGTTGAATTATAAATCGAGCCATGAAAAAGGTATATATATATATATATTCGATCTTTTTATATTACTTAGTTTTCTCTCTTTGGAGATTGTAAGATGCTATGAGAAATTTTTTCATGCATGGGTATTTATACAAAAATGAATGGGGAATTTGCATGTAATCCATAGTGACATAAGTTTTGACTTTATTTGTATATTGACTGTTAGTTTTTTGTGGCTTTTTAATATTATTATTGTAACATTTGTATAATTTATTTGCCACATTAACTTTTGTCCGTTAGAATTTGTCGAAAATTATTTCTCTGTCATTTTCATTTTCATAAGAAATTGCTAATGGCAGTTACTTGGGCAGTTAGTGGCATCTAATGCCACCTTAACTCCCTTGGTACTTAATAGCCTTTGAGGCTGTTTACCGTAATACTCCAATTTGGAGTTACTTCTGTAATTTATTCCTTTTTAAGTTACAATGAGAACGTGGTGATGGGTAACTATGATCATTACTTCTCTACATTAAAACTTCATTATACCTGTAACATTTATAACTTCTGAGTCATTTATCTTCTCCATTAATTACTTCATTACCTACATATTCATTGTATGAAAGATTTCCTCAACTATAAATAGTGGAAGTCTTCATTTGTTTTGCGTATACAACACAAGAGAAAAAATCTAGAGTGCATAAAAAATAGTCAAAAAGAGAGTTCTTATTAGTTGAAGGGAGGTGTTTTTTTTGTGGAGCTTAAGACTCAACTCTTGTCCAGAGATTGTTGAGCTACACTTTTGTGAAAGGTTGTAGTATCGTGGAGGGGACAAGTCAAAGAGAATACTGCTAGATCGGTGAAAACTTTTGCTGCAATGGGTTTGAATCTTCTTAAAGAAAACGAGATATCCACACCTCGACCTAAAAATTTTGCTCTTCATTTTTATTTTTCAATTGTAATTTTCTTGTAATTTCACCCAACATTGACAAGTAGCCAAATCTTGAGTAAAGAAAAATGGTACATTACCCAAAGAGTTTATTTAAGAATGTGAAGTAAAAGATTTTGTTTGGAAGATGATTCCATCAATAAGGTAAGATCAAAAGGAATTAAAATTTGACTCTGGAATATAATATTACTTTTAAACTGAATTATTTTGTCAACGTTTTGTTAAATTTTAAGGTACGTGGCACCTAAGTTGCTATTTGAACATGCATGAAATGTCATTTTCACGGAGGAATAGGATATTTGATAAATTTTGGTAGCTACAGATTTTAACTATTTCATCGTCATTTCAACAAAAACAACCATCATTGAACACATCTAGACGGAGGCAAATTAATATGTAGATTTTGTAAATGAAGAACAAAAGTATGATGAAGATTTGATAATCTGGAAAAATGCACTCCAGAATATAGAGTTTCTTCTCATTACACACATAAATAACGTTGCTTTTAAAAGATTTTGTTTTAAAAAAATGGATAATTAATAGCCTTTATGATATTTAGTAGATCTTATTCCTTGATATATAGTAATTATATAAATAGCCTTTATCTTCTTGTTGAAAGACGATCTAAATTCAACAGTAGTTAAGTGTTCCATATTCATCTTTTCTAATGTCATGACAGTCAAACATACCAGATCCCAGAATAAAATCATATTTTGCCTTAGTTAATATTGTTTAATTACATTTTTTTTATTTATTTCTTGCATTATTATTATTTCACAATTTGATAGGTGTACAAGAATAGTGTAAAATAAAATGAGCTAGTAATCTGAACCCATTTGAGTGCTGTCATGATGTTGGTGGAATTCTCCTTGACGTCCATTTTAACTCCGGCGAGCGCCCTGTAGGGACCACGCATATCATTATCCTAACCCCACATTAATATAATATTGTCCGCAGACCTTCACATCGCTAGGTTATCATCTGATACAAGGCAACCTTGCAGATCTTTGGTCCTGATGCCACACCGGTGACTCCGCACACGTCGGTCCATCACACCTTCCCTCCGAACCTAGGCTCTAATACCACTTATAGGGACCGCGCGTACTCTCACCCCAATCACGCGTAGGTCCATCACTCCGGTCCTCCAAACCAAGGCTCTGATACCACTTGTAGGGACCGCACCCTCAACCCAACCCGCATTAGTATGATATTGTCCGCTTTGGGCCAAACCCTCACGGATTTGTTTTTGGGCACCTCCCAAAAGGTCTCATACTAATGGGTTGGGTTGTACCTATTTAAATAGATTCATTTTATTCTCTTCCACTAATGTGGTAGGAGTTTGCATACCCAACAAACAATTGTTGAGTGGGTCCCTCCAAATGGAGGGAGGGCCCATATGGAAATTGTATTCAACAATTGGTGCACATCCTTGTTTGAACAACTGGTCAATTGAAGGTTGTGTATAACTTTTGTCAAAAAGAATGGAATAGAATTGCAGACAAAGTTGTGCCTATAAAAAGTGCACTTCAGTTCCTTCATTTAACATCAAAGAAAGAGAAAAAAATACAGAGAGAGCCACAGAGAGAAACCATAGACTATAAAATAAAATAGTTTGTGAAGAAAAATTGAGTGTATGCTTAGAAATATTTTTTTTTAAAAGAAATAGTGTGACAAAAATAGTAGACTATTTTTTGGTATTTTTCTCTGAGAGCACTGTGTGAAATAGTAGAAGAAATTGTACACTTGTGTCTACTATTTGTAATAGTAGAAGAAATATAATAGAAGTGTTGATTTGTGGACGTAGCCAAAAGTTTTGGGTGAACCACGTTAAATTTTCTAGTGTATATATTGTTTTATTTATTCCTCCTAAAATTTAATTGCTCACTCCGCTGCGTGGATCCTATCACGCTCTCCCCGGAGCAGCACCATTGACGGTGGCAGTAAAGGGTGGTAGAGTGAACCATTTGCGTTTCTTATTTTCATTCCTATTACAGATCGATAATGCATTTACGACGGTTAGGTCAGGGCATCTCAACAAGTTTGGGGCCTAAAACTAAACTTCATATTAAGGCCTTATTTTTTTAACTTACATGAATAAATAATTATGATATATTCAGTGTAATTCTACAATAAATTTAATTTTTTTTAATAATATATATATGCATTTTTGAAGAAAAAACGGGGCTCTCAAAAAGTTGGGCCAAGCGATTGATTCAGTGGCCTTATGATCGAGACGGTCCTGGATTAAATATTCTATTCGTTTATCTTTATTTGTATAATATATGACACACTCTTTATAAATTTTACAATATATAACACCCTTTAAATATAGCAAAATTTAATATTTTTAAAAATATATTGAAAAATGATTATAATTAATAATAAGGGTAATTAGAAACTATGCTTGATTTTCTAAATTGAAAAAGTAAAGCATGTGTTTACAACTACAAAATTAAAGATTATTTTGATATGTAAAACCTCAAAAATCAAAAGTTCTTCTTTATATTTTAAAATTTTCATACCACATTAAATCAATAAATAAAAATTAAAACGAAGGAATAGTAAGGCTAATCTAGTCGTGGAAAAATAAAAAGCGACATAGTATTAGTAACTATCTTACTAGCATATAGTTGAAAATTCAGCGAAATGAGTAGACATTTTTCAACGATTGATAAGAAATATTGCAACTAATTATGATAATTTTTGCATGGTATTTATGTACTTAAATTAAAGAAGACCCCACTATGAAATATAATAACAATACTATATGATAGAATTTAATTTCTTTACACTACAACAAGAAAGCAATTCGCAACCTCTTTCACTATTACATACATGAAGAATATACCAGTACCTAATTACACCAACCACATATACATCACACATTTGACTTAATCGACCATTTAATATGGTACAAATGACACGTAAACTTTCTCTGTCTTCTCAAGAATTGCTGAGTTTTATTGACATACTACATATACTTGTTGCACTATAGAAGTATAATATATAGTATTATATATTTCTTGAGTACTTTTGCATCTTAAAACATTGGTAAATTTGAGTAGATTTATTTATAATCACTTGTGTCCCTCACCAGGACTTGGACCTGGATGTAGAACATGATTAGCATTAATAGGTTTCCCAAAAAATCCATAGTCATGATGGCCAATTCCAGGACTAGGCCCAGAGTTTTTCATCACAACATGAAAATTAGGCTTTTCTGGACTTTGCACCATTGTTAATTGTTAGATTGTTAGTAATCTGTATTACCAAAAGAAATAAGAACAGTGTCTAAAAAAAATTATAAAAACAGAAATCGAGTCCACTGAATGCACAGTGTGTCCTTAAGGAAATTATTCCCCTCAATGTACCCGAGGTATTGGAATCTTTCCTCCCAGGATAGAACGATTTACTCACCAGAATAGCGGTACAGCAAATTAAGGTGACAGCGAACCACTTGAAGACAGTATATCACACAAGAATTTAAGAATTGCAGGAAAGAAGTAAAGGAACTTCAGAGATTTTTTCGTAAGAAATAACTCTGAGGATCAACAGAAATATATAGTCTATTTTGGGAAACGTTTTGCAACTTTTCAGAAAGGTTTACAACTTTTCATGAAAGATTGCAACCTTCTGTTGAAACAAAAAGATTATCAATCAATCAGATCATTTGACCGAAGCCGAAGCCGAAGCCAAAGCCGAGCGAGCGACGACGATGACTGCGCGAGGGGTCCTTTCCCCCTCAACCCTTTTAGCACTTAGAGTAGGTGTA
>DF360065.1:55688-66686 GCA_000787875.1 Solanum virginianum | reverse complement strand
AGGGGGTTTCGTCTGATGGCTTTTCAGTAACTCCCAACTTTCTAATCCTCAAGTCTTGTCACCAAGTCTATGGCTCATAAAGTCTTTTATGCATCATCTACATGTTCGAAGACTCAACTTCAGAAAATCACCCTTCATTGTAATTTCACATGAAACCATCTTTACGACCCATAAAAGTATTGCAGCCCTTAAAGGGTCTCGTGGAACCTCTACTTCAGTAAATTCGGCTCATATAGCCCAAATATTGCGTCAACTATGTAATCTAGCAAAGAAAACATTAAATCACATCAAACTTACTAACATCACATTGAGAACACATAAAATTTCAAATTTTAAGCATAAAAAATATTGTATTTTGAAAGCATATCAGTTACTATGACAGGAATTGGGGCCAAGCTAAAGATCCAGATTGTGGCCGTAGAGATGGCTACAGAAATGGTCCATATGTGCCACTATATCATGATACTGATGCTGGTCATTCTAGAGTTTAGGAGATGTTTGACCACCTGTTGAAGAAAGTTGAGACACAGGAAAAGACCTTGAGGGGGATGAAGTTTGAAATCTCTAGCATAAATCAGAAAATAGAGTCTCATTTTGTTGCTATCAAACAGCTTGAGCAATAATTTGGTCAAGTGTCAACACAGCTAAACTAGTATCAGAGAGGTACACTGCCTAGAAACACAATTCAGAACCTAAAGAATGAGGGGCAGTAAATGGCAGTTACCACTCATGGTGACAAGAGTACCATTAGTCCTCCCATGCCGATAGAATTAAATGGATTAAAATTTGAAAGAATGGGCAGCCAAGGCCCATCCATTTTGTGTAGTCCTCCCATGCCGATAGATGATGATGATGGTCGAGAGAAAGTAGTTGAGGTCAAGGATACAGATACTATCATAAAGTATGTCATAAAGTATCCCCACAAGCTTCTTCATACCGCATCCTTGACCTCAATTACTTTCTAATGAACATCATCATCATTTATCGACATGTGAAGTGGATCAATGGTACGCTTGCAACCACAAGTGGTAACCGCCATGCACTACCGCTTATTCTTTGGGTTCTAAATAGTGTTGCTAGGCAATGTACCTCTCCTACACTAGTTTAGTTGGGTTGGCACTTGACCAAACTATAGATTAAGCTTTTCTATAGCAATAGAATGAGACTTAATTTTCTGATTTATGCTAAAAATGTCAGACTTCATCCCTCTCACACTCTCATCCTATGTCTTAACTTTCTTCGACAGCTAGTCAAACATCTCCTCAATGCTGAAACTACTAGCATCGATATCACAATGGTGTGGTGGCATATATTGACAATTTCTATAGCCATCTCTATAGCTCTAATTTACATCTCTATCTTGTCCCCAATTCTTGTCATAGTAACTAATGTACTATCAAAATACAACACTTTTGATGCTTAAAACTTGGAGTTTTATGCGTTCTTAATGCGATGTTAGAGGTTTGATGTGTTTTTATGTTTGCATTGTTGGATTACATGGTTGGCACAATTTTTGGGTTAAGTGAGCAAAATTTACTGAAGTAGAGGTTCTAAGAGACCCTTTATGAGCCGCAGATAATTTTACTGGTTGTAAAAATGGTTTCATAGCCATTTCTAGTGAAGGGTGAATTTCTGAATTTGAGTCTATGAACATACAGACGAGCTGTAGAAGACTTTACAAGTCATAGACTTGGTGTCGTGCCCTAGGAATTAGAAAGTTGGGAGTTGCTAAAAAGTCATTAGTGGAAACCCCCTATGGGTCATAGAAATTTATACGGGCCATAGAGGGATGCGTAGAAGTCAGCCCCTATTTTCAAGAATCAATTCACGAAAGCCCATTTACGGGCCGTAAAATGTTATACGACCCACAGAACCTAGTGTAAAGTTTGTGTCACAACCTAAGCCTAGGGCCTAGACATAACACGGCAAATAAGAAGTCCGAAGACAACCCAAACAAGCCTTTTGATCGTAACATGCACATATCCTTGGTTGCGGAAGTAAAATAAAGATAAACAAGAATTATTTGACTAAAAAAGGGGGTGAGACTAAGGGGGAGTTTTTCATGACATAGCAATATAAGAAGAGTCAAGCTTGAAAGCATAATCACATAATGTCCAACAATACCTCTACATTTAAAATGGAGCAGGGGCCAAGACACTCCCTAGGCTCACCCTCATACAATAAGTGTTCATCATAACGAAAGAGTCTCAAGATGACATGAAATGAGTAGATATTGTCCTCAGAGTTGAGGACTCACCAAAGCTTGCTTAAAAGGATTGTACTGGCCATATGGAGGAGGATGATAAAATGGAGCTCTGATTCCTACATGGTGATATCATGTAGGCATAAAGTATGCATTACTATGTTTAAGTATACTATGTATGTGGTATGCAATGTAACAAGACATACGCCAATATAGTCAAAATGCATAATCATAGGCAATGGATAGGTATAATCTCAACATGGAATGCATCATCAATGCTTGAAGTAAAATATGCTTGTAAATCATTCAACTTGCATAGAACATAACATATGTGTGGGAGGAGACCTTAACCGATATAGACCAAGTAGCTATAACTTGGAATACAAGGCACGACACCCCCTCAATCAGGTGGACGAGCATGACACCCCCCGGCTAGGTGTGGTCTACTTGCCAAGGAAAACTAACCATGATAACATGAACTAGATGGATCTACTAGTGTAGTAAGGGTAATAATCATAATCCTATGGTAGCATATAGTTTAGAGACTAAAGACTTTATATAAGGATCCCTTGAGTCTTGCCCCACTCTTAAGCCTTAATTGGTGCTAAGTCTAATCCCACGGAATACTTGAAATAATCATAACTTTTATAACTTGTAAGAAACATGATAACATGACATGAGTAGCTCTTGAATCATGCTTGACCTCTAATTATAAGTCTAACTTTAACATGAGGTAAATAATCATACATGAACCCTTGCTTTAACATGAATGGCTCACAAGAGGTAGAAATCGTAAAATAGGGCTCAACTTGTAACTTGTAAAATCATAAATAATTTCATGAATTTAATACATGCTTGAAAGCCTATAATCATCTTCGAATCACTTGAATTGTAAATCATGTAAATAACTTGAGAATTCTTGTCATGTCATTTTATCAAAAACTTGGTGGGCATATATACTTATTCAAAATCATGCAACTCAAGAGTATAACAAGATGAGTAAATCAATTTAAAATCAACCCACCAACATTGTAGTAAAACCCCAAATTAGGTATCATGAAATTCATCTCAAAAGTTCATCATAGTTCATAGCTTTCATAGCTCAAATCATGCATAGTTTCGATAGACAAAATCAATTGATGAAATAAGCTTGCAATAAATAGTCATGCATATTCAATCAATATTTCATAAAACCCCAACATAATTGATATTCATAATTCATATTAAGACATACCCATAGGTAATACAACTTGAAAACATGTAATTTTCATAAAAAGGAAGGTTGGGCTCCATG
This sequence comes from Solanum virginianum, assembly GCA_000787875.1. Classification (NCBI taxonomy): domain Eukaryota; kingdom Viridiplantae; phylum Streptophyta; class Magnoliopsida; order Solanales; family Solanaceae; genus Solanum; species Solanum virginianum. Next base: position 63,189 of record DF360065.1, on the reverse strand, counting down.
GTTGAAAGGACTCAATGGATGAAACCCACATACCTTAAAACTTGGGTTTTCTTGAGATGAGCTTGAAGGAAACTTGAAGCTCGAATCAAATTCTTGAGTCCCAAAATTAAGATTGAAATCTTTGAATTGCAATGAGATATTTGGTTAAGTCTTGGAGAGGTTTGTGAGAGGGTTTTGAGTGATACAGAGTTGAAGAATGGCTAAGTTGGGTGATTCACATTTAAGTGGGCATGGGTTATGACCCCAATGCCCTTGGCCTAAACAAGAAAAGTAAGGAAAATATTACACTAGTCCACATCTAGTTCGTGACGCAAACCCATCACGAAGGCTATTTTGCGTTCATCCGCGCCCAGTCCACGTCGCACCTTGGTCGTGGATGCACACTGAAAATTGGAAGTTAGTGAAAAATATTTTTTGCTAAGGGTCTTCTAAAATCTGTGTTATACTCATTTCCCACTCTATTTTCCCCCTGATTAAGAATACGAAATCATATTTTTGATATCACACACGAATTTTGAAATATATGGAAATTATGATTATGGGGCTTTCCGAAGCACATAAGGGGTGTTTTAGTTTGCCAACCTAGTTATCCTATTCCATTTTGATTTTGTATTTTAAACACTATAAATAGGTTATTTAGGTTATTTTTCATAAGGAGAATAGTAGAGGGACGTGATAGAACATTAGAGAGTTTGAGAAACACCTGTAAAACTTTATTTCATCTTTCAATTTCAATCTTGTTATTCTTGTTGAAGAGTTCGGGTTCTTGCGCTTAATTATCTTGTTAAGTGCTCAATTATGTTATTCAAATTCATAAGTCTTGCATTTACATAGATCATGAGTAGCTAAATCCATAACTAGGGTTGTGGGAACCATGAAGAACTAACAAGATAAAACTAGATAATTTGTAATTCTTGAAAAATGTGCATACATGTATTAATTTTTTTTTCTTTGTATTGAATTCTTTCTAATGGTGGACAACGTTAGAACTCACCTAGTGTTACTGACATGATCAAGGTAGTAATAAATAGGAAAAAAGATTAATTAACAAGATTTGATTGATGTTTCTCATATAATCAACCGAACTGGGGCAAGGGGAGGTTGTACTAGAACAATTGGTAAGGGTTAGTAATGTCAAACTGCGGGGATGGACCAAATCACACAGTGAAATTTGTCACTCACCTGGGCCAAAGGGTTTGGTGAACTTAACATTGGAAAAGAATTTATTTATCTAGAAATACTGATTTAGGGAACACAATACCCTAGTTACTCTTCATACTAATTTAATACTTGTCTTAGTTTAGGATTACTTTTTATAGTTCTTATAAACCCCGCCCCTTTGAGGAGATAAGTTGGTTAATCAACCTGAACTGCATTGAATTCTTCTAAGTCTACCATATTCTCTATGCGATACGACCCTAACCTTGGTTAGGTTATATATCTTGTCAACGACTTCTTTAACCTCAAAAAAAAGGTGTAGCTTGGGCGACATCACCTGCCCATAGTTCGTATATGCTATGTGAATCCATGAAAATCCCCATCCCTATGTGATGTCACTTAACCCGGCTACTTTAAAAAAGTAGGGGCGGTCGTCATCATGATAAACAATAACATACCCAGTGAAATCCCATAAGTGGGGTCTGGGGAGGGTAGAATATACGCAGATCTCACCACTACCTCATAGAAGTAGAGAGGCTATTTTCTAGGAACCCTCGTCTTAAAAACCCATACGCAGAATAAATTAGATATGACAAAACGTAATAGAAAGGGGAAAAGCAAGAAGAAAAAGAAAAAAATTAAAAATTTTGTAACATATAAGCAACAAATAATGATACGCATATTATAAAACTCTTCTACTCCTGTACCCTACTAAACCCCATGACTAGGTAACCACCTAACCCTACTAACCAGTTATCCTACTACTCTAATACGCGACCTCCACTTCTTCCTATCTAGGGTCATGTCCTCAGTGAGATTAAGTTTGGCCATATCATGTCTATTCACCTCCCCTCAGTACTTCTTCGGTCTATCTCTACCCCTCTATGTAACTCCTAAAACCAACCTCTCGCACCTCCTAACAGGAGCATCGGTACTCCTTCTCTACACATGTCCAAACCATCGCAGTCTTGCTTCCCTCATTTTATCTGCCACCGGAGCCACCTCTAGCTTCTCCCAAATGGTCTCATTCCTAACCTTATCACTCCTAGTATGACCACACATCCATCTCAACATCCTCATCTCTGCAACATGCATCATTATGATAACAATCTAAATTTAGAGGTTGGGGTCAATCCTAAAGAGACTCGTTGTTCAGGGTAGAAGTGACTCGTTGGACTAAGTAATTGTAGGAATCCATAGAGGTAGCAATATTCAAAAGTAGTGAGTTAACTAAATGAATTATAATTAAAAACTTAAACATCAATTTAAGGAAGATGTTCGACATATGTAAATATGGGAGTCGATCTACCAGCTGGGCCTAAATATTTGACTAAATGAGTTGATATTGAGTGAATAGGCTAGGTTTCTCGCAACCCATGTTCTTCTATGATACACCAGTGTTTTGTATAAATCAACTATGAAATCATATGCGGACTACCGAAGACATGCTTGGCCTAAGAAGTCTTAGCAAAACCCCTAATACCTTGGTCATTGAATCCATGGTTGTGGACTTCAACTGAAACCTAAGATTTTGCCTGCCATTATATCCATTTCACACTCTAACCATTCCGGCTAAAACAATAATCAGAGATCTAGAGTAAACTCTAAGTTTGCAACCTTAAAATTATAGATTAAACATAGGAATGGATATAAATTCACTCAAACTAACTATAGATAAGTCAAAATATCAAAGACCTAATAGATAAATCAAAAACCCATATCAATAGCACATTCCCAACATGGGAGTTTTAGCCACACATGCTAGAAAGTAAAGATTGGCTACCAAACATAGCAGTAGCATCCCAAAAGCATTAAAGCCCTAACTCCCCTTTGTACTCTAAGAGGAAAGTTCTATGTACTACTCTCTAGAAGATGAATTGTTCTTATGGCATGAACTAATATGTACAATGTCCTTTCTAAATTTGCTTATATAGTCTATGCAAATGTGTAAAAGTTTGTTCTATAAAATATCATTTTGCGGTCAAGGTCAACCATCACTGACCACTCCTACGATGTAATGAATGTGCACTTGACCGCTTTCTTTTGCATCTTACAAAGGCTTTCTCTTCTGCTACATTGGGTGATGAATCTTCATTCCACTGATCCAATTAGGCGATGTACACAAGTATCCATCATATCGCCTTCTTGTCAGTGTTTTGGGGCTTTGAATGCTATAACATTAGGCAATCTCCTATGCAATTCCACGGTGCACCAAACATACTTTGTGATATCACGTCTGACTACCTTATTGACTTGATCTGGAACCTTAGTTTCTACAATGATAGGCAATCTTCTCTGTGTGCTCGGTGGATCGACGATGTGTTTGAGATACCGCTTTCTTCCATCTTTTTGTACTTTTTCTCCCTTTCCAAGATTTTACCAAGTACTATGCCTTTGTGCACTTTTAATCCCATTTTGCTATCATAGCACATGCATATTTGTTAGAAGTTGAAAATAATAGCACACTAAGGGCAATGTTTCTTTGAAAGCTAGCCCCTAAATGAGTTCGAATATGGACTCATCAACACCCAACTTAAGCCTTTGCTTTCCCTCAAGCAAATCAAACATCAATCCATCAAATTTCAAAGCTTACAAATAGGGCCACAAGAAGAAATACATACATTTTCTCCTTTTTCATCCCTTCTCGAACTTTTACAAACCACTTACATGACATTGAAGCATCAGAAGATGACTAAGGAGTAATGAAAACATGGATATGCTCACAATTGCTCATGTTGCTGCTAATTACTGCCTCAAAGCGTCACCATTTATCCTCACACCAAATAAAATCCTAAACACTAAATATTATGACAATGCTTTCAAAGGATATCTTCAACTCTCACTCCCAAATAAGAAATAGCATGTAAGCTTCAACCCATAGGTTTTCTCTTATACTCAATCGGAGTTCACTTGACCTTCTTCCATAGTAGGATCCCAAAAGTCTTTGTTGGGACTGTATTATGGGGTAAAGGTTAGGTAAGATAGCATATGGTCGGTATTGGCTCATCCCTCCTTAAACTCTACATGTTCTTTTCAAGGGTTCTTTTTGGTCCCCTTTTCATTCATCTCCTTTTTGACACCTCATTTGCATTTGATTTATCATCCTAAGTGTCTCTTTTTTTTTATTTTGCACTATTTTTCATGATTTTTGGAGGGTCCTCAATTTTCAAGCATTGTTTTTCACTTTATCTTTCATTCATTTCTGGAACTCCTCACTATCTTTTTTTTTCATGCTCGTCCCTCTTTTTTTTACTCTTTCATGGGAGACACCTCCTTCTTTCTACTAACACCCCCAACTTACCCTTTGGCCACTGTTCGGTGTTTCAAACTCAATGAAGGATCGGTAGGAAACAAAAAGGAATTGTCTTTCACAAATATGAGTCCAGGTTACAAGGTTGCCAAAGAATAGATCAAGGCTCAAAAGGGTTCATTTCATTGTCAAGGGATGTCACTATGGTCAAATGGACTTAGTGAAACTATAGAAGGCCTATGTTCCTCTTCTAATCTGAAATCAACCAAGTTACTCGTCAAAACAAACCGGGTAAGTTCTAGATGTTGCAAAACAAGCATTTCAACAAAATTCATAATCCCACATCGGTAAAATGGCTTTGCATTTAAACAATGGCAATACACTTGCAATTTTTAGATCATCATATATCTAAGCTCAGTTTCTCACATGGTCAACTCAAGATTCCTCAAGTCCATTGATAGATTGATTTATGAAGAAAAGATTAATTAGTGAGTACATGATCCTCGTCCATGGAACCATCCAAATTATAGATATGGAACATTGATGCCCGGATTACTAAGAACTACAGATACGTATTAAAATTCAAACAACTTGTCATATATGCATGGAGTTTGCCAAAATTCAAGTACATCATTTGAAATTCTTCATCCATTCAACAAAAAAGGAAACAAAAGTAAAAATAGTAAAAGTAAACACTACTCTAGTATAACCCAAATTAAAATTTATTTACAATCCAAAAAGTTAAAAATTGTCTTAATATCCATCAACACATCAACATCAAAGTCAAACACCATTGTCTTATCCCAAACAAGAAGTATTAATCATCCAAAAGATAGGGAACTCCTAAACCTCACCCTCTACTAGAAAAAATAAACATTTTCTCAATATGAAGCGACAACAGATAGTAAGCATAAGAGAAAGAAGTGAGTATGCGAATCCCCCTGTCATATCAATCCTATTGTTGTGGTAGTGGAGCTGGAGAAGCAGTCATGGGGGAATCAATGCCATCCTCTACCAGTGTGGTCTGAAGATGAATATCAAGCCCATAGGCTCAAGCACAGGCTCACTCACATCGGATGTGCCTATCATGGACTGGTATAGAACTGATGTTGCTTTCACAACATCCACGATCTTTCTCTCCAACCAAGCCCTTATGGTCCTAATGGCTCAGCTCTGTTCCTAATGTCTCTTTATTAATTTTGAGGTATTCAGCTCCGTTCCTAATATCTCTTTATTAATTTTGAGGTACTCACCTCCTAGTTCTTTTCACCGCTATCACCCGGAACATTCACATTCAACTCCTCATTTGGGATCAGAGCCACATCCACTTTGAGAGGTGAATCTTCTAGCCCATCAAAGAACGTACTCAAATTAGTGGACCGAACAGTTGCCACCTCCTTCTTCAAAAAATGAAGATCAACTTTCAAATCCAATGTGTCTGCACATCCACCACCTACCTTCTTAACCTCCACCACTCTATCTTTAAAGCTGGCCAACTCTTCCTTCCCATAGTCATCAATCATTGACTCAAATTTGTCCATCCTCAAATTGTTGGCCTCCGTCAACTCATGTTGTTTTGCCTTAGCCTTAACATATGGCCTCAAATCCTTAGCTATGGCTGCCTTGATGATGTTCATACTCCAATAAGAAAGCAGTCGGTGTTAGCAATTAATCTAAGTCAAATCCACAGGGAATACAGGGCTTGACTACAAGAATTCACTATCAATCATTTCGAGTATCTATAACTAGAATCTCTAAATGGGGGGTTCTGTGATTCAAGAATAAAAGCAAGAATAAAACTACACTACGACGAGAGAAAATACTCAATTTTAGGGAAAACTTGGAAATTATGTCCCACATGGTTCATTGACTCGATTAACCTCGATAACATAACTACAGTCAGAGATTCACATAAAGGACATTAACTTAGGTTCTTCCAGTCCTCTTGTGAAGGTGAAGGTTGAATTTCACCATGATGCTTGGTTGGCAACCATGGTATGCCAACTAACTATTACCTATTATCCCAGTCAACCTCCCCTTAGTCAAGTTTGGTTGATTAGATGAGAACACATCAATCAAATCCTTTCATCTACTTCTCTTTTCCTATTCATCACTACCTTGGTTCAGATCGTGATAGTAGGTGGGGTGTGATGTTGGACACCACCAAACAACAATCATAACGAAGAGAAATAGACAATACATACAAAACCCCAATCATAGAAATGCAATAATCTAGGTCATCTCAAGCCAGTACCCATGGTTCCCACAACCCCAAGTTGTGGGTGCTTAGCTAACTCATGGTTAGAGTAAAACTAACAAAAAGGCAAATGCAAGACATAGTTGAGAATTTTACCCAAAGCAATGAAGAGTGAAGACACTATACGTTGCAAACCAAAAGCTTGATAGATTGACAATTAGTACAAAGCAAGATTTGCAGTTCCCAAAAGTGGGTTTTCCAAGAGAAAAATGAAAAACTTCGATAAAACCCTAAAATATTTTTCAGTGAAAAGGCACATTCAATGTCTGAAAGCTGGGGATCTTTTAAATAAAACCTAACTTATAGTATTTATAGTAGTTACAAGTTTAACTCTAAATATTACACAAAAAAGATAGCTGGCAGCTGGTATGCCTTATAGGAATGACTCGTAGGGTGACCTACGAGTGGTAATCGAGGTCTCCTATCAGGTTCTTAGCATCTTGGACTCAACTGGTCTGACCCACTGGTACAAGTCATTCCTTGGGCTAGGACTCATATGCTCCTCTCGTAAACTAGGCCTTCAGTTTCTTATCCAAAGTTTGGGCTCTCTGTTTCCTGCTACAAGTACACCTATACGACTCGTAGTGAGACTTATGACTCGTAGGATGGCCTTGTAGGGTTGACCTCCTCTTAACAGATTTCTAATTTTTTGTTCTTTGTTTCTTGCTATGATAACACCCTACAACTCGTAGGTGAACTTGTATGTCCTATGCTTCAGCAAAATCTGTGATTTCCCTCCAACATCATGCCAACCTAACTTTTCTACAAGAACAACAAAAAATGCATAAAAACCATAAAAAGTCGCATTAAGAACTCATAAAATCCCTTATTTTATG
>DF360065.1:41350-52413 GCA_000787875.1 Solanum virginianum | reverse complement strand
TTCGAATGGTTGTGACCAATCTGGAGCCATAATAGTAGGTGCTGTGGTCAGCCTTCTTTTCAATTCTTCAAAGGCATGCACACATGCATCATAAAATACAAACTTGGCATCTTTCTCCAACAACTTACACAAGGGTTGTGAGATCTTGGAAAAATCCTTTATGAAGAGATGGTAGAATCTAGCATAGCCAAGAAAGCTCCTAATATATTTTATCAAAATTGGTGGTGGCAATTTCTCTATAACCTCAATTTTTGCTTTATCCACCCCGATTCCCTTGAATGAAATCCTATGGCCAAGTATGATGCCTTCTTTGACCATACAATGGCATTTCTCCCAATTTAGCACCAAGTGACTTTCAATGCACCTTTGCAACACATCACGAAAATGTAATAAGCATTCTTCAAAGGACTGGCTAACAACACTAAAATCGTGCATGAACACCTCAATTGTGCTCTCAATCATGTCTGAGAAGATAGACATCATGCATCTCTAAAATGTTATTGGAGTGTTACATAGTCCAAAAGACATTCTTTTAAATGCAAAGGTACCATAACGACATATGGAATTCGTATTCTTCAGGTCCTTAGGTGCGATAACAATCTGATTGTATCCAAAATGTCCATTAAGGAAATAGTACCATCCTTTCTCTGCCAATTTGTTGAGCATTTGATCCATGAAAGGCATAGGAAAATGATCTTTCTTGGTAGAAGCATTAAGCTTTCTATAATCTATGCATACTCTCCATCTGGTGACTGGTCTCATGGGGATCAACTCATTCTTTGCATTAGTCACCACTGTGATACCTTCTTTTTTTGGAACACACTGTACTAGACTTACCTACTCACTGTCATCAATTAGGTAGATTACTCCTACATCTAACTACTTAATGATTTCCTTCCTCACTACCTCTTGCATTGGGGGGTTCAACCATCTTTGAAGCTCAATACTCAGTTTATAATCCTTGACCAGTTGAATCTTATGAGTACATATCCCAGGGGCTATGCCAATAATGTCTGCAATTGTCCACCCAATGGCACTTTTGAACTTTTTGAGAATTGAGACCAATGCGTTTGTTTAAGCCTCACTCAAATCTACTGCAATGCTGACAGGCAATGCGCTATTCTCTCCTAAGTATGTGCATTTCAGATGCGATGGTACTGCCTTCAACTCTAACTCTAGTGGGACTTTCACAAAAGGCCTATTGCATAAATCTAACTCAAACCTTTCTTGTTGCCTTGGCCTAAATGACACCCCAAGAGGATTTACTGTCTCCTCATAATCAGGAATACTGTCACCATAGTAACGTCTATAGCCATAGGGTTCAGTTGATATTGATTCCATTCATAAGCATTTTCACTGAAGTCCCTAAGATATGGCTTGTTACCCCTTTGTTGTGGATTCTCCTCTTTTCCTATATCCTCTCCACTTCACTTTCCTCACCTATTGAAATCATTGAAATAATCTGGAACTCAGAATTGTTTTCATCAATTCGACCCACTTGGAACACAGCTGCTTCTTCCCCAAGCCTGAAAGTGACTAGGCTCTTATCTATATCGACTAATGCTTGACCCATGGCTAAGAAAGGTCTTCCCAAGAAAATAGACACTGCAAAATCAAACTCACAGTCAAGTATAACAAAATTTGGAGGAAATATAAATTTGTCTACCTTTACCAGTATATCATACGGAATCCCCATAGGCTTCTTGACTATTCTGTCTGCCATCAACAACCGCATCTTCATGGGGACAAGGCTTCCCAACCTGAGCTTTTTGAACACAGCAAGAGGCATCAGGTTAATACTAGTCCCAAAATTACATAGCGCTTTCGTAAACTCATGTTTTCCTATAGTGCATGATATGGTCAATGCTCCCGGGTCTTCCCGCTTTTACACCAAAGACTTTGTAGTGATGACACTACAGTGTTGAAAATTTTGAGAGAGGTCTTGGCTCACTTTTTGATTCTTCTTGACTAGATCATTCAACCATTTAGCATGCCTCAGCATCTTCTCAAGAGCTTCCATTATGGGGATGTCTACTAATAATTTCTTAAGCATAGCCAAGAACTGCTCAAACTTACCTTCCACCTTTCTCTTCCTAAGCCTTTGAGGAAAATGAGGAGGGTGGCTTCGAAAGGTTTTATAATTCTTGGGTTGCTCTTTAGTGTTATATGCCTTGGTTTCCTCATTCACTTTCTTCCCATAATTTTCATTTTCGACCATTGGCATAAGGGAATCTATGGTGCTCTTACCACTTTGGGTCATGACCACCATGCAATGCCCTTCATTTTTAGGATTTTGAACTGTATTGCTTGATAATGTGCCTTATTGGCATTGGTTCAACTATGAAGAAAGTTGTCCAAATTGTTGTTCAAGTTGCTTAATATCCACCGAGTGAGACTGTAGTTTTTGATTAATACTTGAAATATCTACTTTCATTCCCTTTAAAGTCTTATTTTTGGTGGTCGACCCTTTTCAACAACTTTTCGAATATCTTTTCAATCCTTGAGTTGCTTGACCCAGCATCATGGTTGTGAGGTGGCACATAAGGACCATTTTGTAGCCCTCGTTTCTTCCCCATTCGGCATATGGCACTCTCTCTCTTATAGTATCTGCCTTGATAGTCTCAATACATCCCTTCACAGTTGAAGTTTAGACCTTGACTCGCGGAACCTTGCCTCCAATAGTCTTAATTGGACCCTTGGGGGTTATTCCGGAAACCCACTGCTTAGTTGCTTACAAAACATGTATCTTCATCAATGAATGGATCATCATAGATGGGAGCCTTCTGAGGTTGGTGGGTCATTGCCTTGACACTTGCTTGATTTTTCTTTAAAACCAAGACCATACTTGTGCGAAGTTGAGCAAGTTGTTCCATGATCTCTTCATTCACCTTTGGTTGCTCATTATTGATGTTAACCTCACAAGAAGGTTTCATCACACCTCGCTCCCGTTGCCCCCATGCTCTATTTTTTTGACCACTTGCTCCATCCTTGTGGCTATCAATGCAAAAGGTTAGTCTAGAAACATGCCTCCCATGATTGTGTCGGTGCAAGCTTGACTGTTCTCATCAAGCGCCCGATAGAAAATCTTAACCAAGGCATCATCAACGATCTTGTGATTAGAGACTATCCTCAAGCATTTAGTAAACCTCTCCCATGTTGTCCTAATAGTATCACCCGGCAATTGCTCAAAATTATTGATTTGGTCCTTGAGCTTCAACTTCTTAGATCTTAGAAAATATCTTTCAAGGAATACTCTCTGAAGCTCATCCCAACTTGTAATAGTACTGGGAGAAAGCTCAGACAACCAAATAGTCACATTGCCAGTCAATGATAATGGAAACACTCTTAGACTAACAACATAAAGAGAAAGGTTTTGTATCCCCATGACACTCTTGCAAACAAATACCATATTTTGGAGATGATGATGGGGATCCTCTGATGGTAGCCCTGCGAATAGTCCACGATTTTGGAGTATTTAGAGCAATCCACTCAATACCGTGAACTCGGTATCTACCAGTAAAGAAGGCAGCACTATAGCACCATTAACGTCTATAGCCATAGGGTTCAGTTGATATTGATTCCATTCATAAGCATTTTCACTGAAGTCCCTAAGATATGGCTTGTTACCCCTTTGTTGTGGATTCTCCTCTTTTCCTATATCCTCATTCACATTCATATCCTCCTCAACCTCAATGTCCTTATACACGTGAGCCATTCTTCTTGGTAGTTGATAGATCTCCAAATTGAGTGGAGCTAAGAGATTGCCTTGGCTCCTGGTGTTGGGCATACAACCTAGTACATCCTGCAAAAAAATCAAACAACAAAAATAAAAACAAAAGTAAAATATAAGATATTCTAGAAATTAACACTAGAACTAACTAATAGTGAATTCAAGTCAAAACCTACCCATATTCCCTAGCAACAACGCCATAATTTTTGACATCTAATGTCCACGCTCAAATAAGAAAGTGGTTGATGTCAGTAATTAACCTAACCAAATGTTAGGGTCGAATCCACAAGGAATATAGGGCTTGACTACAAGAAACCACTAATAATCATTTTAAGCACAAATAACAAAAATCTCTAAATGGAGAGGGGGGGGGTTTTGTGATTCAAGAACAAAGTAAAATAAATAGTAAACTACGATGTACAGAAACACTCAATTTTGGGGACAACTTTGGAATTGTGTTCACCATAGTACATTGACTTGATTACCCTAGGTAACATAACTACAATTGGAACTTCACATGCAGGATGTAACTTAGGTTCTTCCGGCCCTCTTGTAAAGGTGAAGGTCGAATTTCACCATGGCGATTCGTAAGGTTTGGTGTTGGCCACCACCAAACTACAATCATAATGAAGGAAAATAAACAATATATACAAACCCCAATCGTAGAAATACAAGAAACCTAGGTTATTTTAAGTCAACTACCCATGATTCCCACAACCTCAAGTTGTGGGTGCTTAGCTACTCATCGCTAAGGAAAAACAAGCAAACATGCTAATATAAGACATAAATGAGAGTTTTACCAAAAGCACTGAAGAATGTAGGCACCACAAGTTTCAAACCCAAAAGCTTGATTGATCAATAATGACCACAAAGCAAGATTTGCAATCCCCAAAATGGGTTTTCCAAGAAAAAATGATAAAATTAATTAAAAAACTAAGAAAAAATTCAAAAGATGATGATAATATATCTCTAAGTCGAACTCTCTTTCTAAAAACCTAACTTAAACTATGCATAGTATTTAGAAAATAACCCTAGAATTTACACAAAAAAGACAGCTGGCAGCTGATAAGTCTCGTAGTTATGACTCATAGGATAACCTACGAGTCATAGTTGGGGTCGCATATCAGGTTCTTTACATCTTAGACTAAACTGGTATGACCTATAGGTACGAGTCGTAGCTCAAGCAACATTTTGGCTCTCTGATACCTGCTACAAATCCTCTAATAGAGTTGTGGTAAGACTTACGACTTGTAGGATGGCCTCATAGGGGTGACCTCCACTTAGCTGATCTCTAAATTTTTGGTCTCTAATTCTTACTGCAATACACCTTATGACTTTTAGCTTGGGCTATGACTCGTAGGTGTGCTCGTATGTCCTAAGTTTTAGCAAAATATACAACTTTTCTTCAAAATCATGCCAACCTAACTTTTCTGCAAGAACAACATAAAAACACATTAAAATCATAAAAAGTTGCATTAAGAACTCACAAAATCCCTTGTTTTAGGCATCAAATATACTGTATTTTGACAGCACATCACAACATAGTGCCAAATCCAAAGAATGAGGGGCAGTGAAGACATGTGGCAGTAAGAAGACTATTCATTCATCGATGCTAGTTGATGATAATGAGGTTCGTGAAAAAATGGCAGTTAGCAAGAATATGGATATCAGAGATCTAGCTCCAAGGATGGGGTGAGCTATGAGGTGGTGATGCTGATGTGCCATCAAATCACAACACATTTGGTGCTTAAATCAAGGGATTTTATGAGTTCTCAAAGTGACATTTTAGTGTTTTTGTGTTAATCTTGTAGAAAAGTTAGTTTGACATAATTTTGAAAAAAAGTTATGGATTTTGCTGAATCATAGGCCATACGAGCCCACCTACGAGTCGTAGCTCACATTATGAGTCGTAGGACATGTTGTAGTAGAAAATAGAGACCAAAAGTTCAGAAATCTTCCAAGTGAGGGTCATTCCTATGAGGCCACCATACAAGTTGTATGTCATACAATGACTCGTATAGGTAGGATCATAGCAATAATCAGAGAGCCAAAATGTTGGACCCAGAAGCTGAAAACCAAGGCTATGAGACAAACATATGAGTCATATTACAAGCTATGACTCATACCAGTGAGGTCCAAAATGCTAAGACCTTGATACGAGACCCCAACTACGACTCGTAGGCCATCGTACGAGTCATAAATATCTTACGAGTCATAAATATCTTACGAGTCATAACTACGAAATTTATCAGATGCCAGTTATCTTTTCTGCATAAATTTTAGGGTTGTTTTGTACACACTACAAATAGTTTAAGTTAGCTTATTTTGAGCAAGTTCGACTAGAGACACAACTCAAAGATATTTTTGAAGTGTTTCTTAGGTTTTAGAGTAGTTTATTTTGTTCTTTCTTTGATGACTCATTTTGGGAAATTGCAAATCTTGCTTTGTTCGCATTGTTGATCAATCAAGCTTATGGGTTTGCATCTTGTGGTGCCTATTTCTCTCATTGTTATTGGTGAAACTCTCAACTATGTCTCTTAATTACATTTTTGTGTGTTTTATCTTAGCTATGAGTAGCTAAGCACCTACACTTAGGGTTCTGGGAACCAAGGGTAGTTGACTTGAAATGACCTAGGTTTTGTGCATACTTATGATTAGGGTTTTTTGTGTATTATTTATTTCCCTTCATGATAAATGTTGTTTTGTGGTGGCCAACACTAAACCCTGCCTACTATCACGATCCTGACCAAGGTAGTGATGAATAGGAAAATGGAAATAGATGATAGGATTTGGTTGATGTGTTCCTGTCTAATCGATCAAACCTGACTAAGGAGAGGTTGACTGGGACAATAGGTAACGGTTAGTTGGCACGCCATGGTAGCCGACCAAGCGCCATGGTGAAATTTGACCTTCACCTTCATAAGAGGGATGGAAGAACCTAGGTTACCATCCTGCATGCAATTCACTAATCATAATTATGTTATCTAGGGTAATTGAGTGAACGAACCATGGGGAACACAATTCCTAAGTTGTTCCCAAAATTGAGCATTTTTTCTGTAATCTAGTTAGCATTTATTTTATGTTATTTTTGAATCACAACCCCCCCTTTCAGAGATTGTAGTTATAGATGCTAGGAATGATTAGTAGTGAAATCCAATAGTCAAGCCCTGTATTCCCTGTGGATTCGACCCTAACCTCAGTTAGGTTAATTATTGGTAGCGACCACTTTCTTATTGGAGCGTGACCATCATCAAAAGTATGGCGCTGTTCCCAGGGAATACGACTAGGTTTGATTTGATTTCACTATTAGTTCATTTTACTGTTAATTTCTAGAGTCTCTTGTATTTGACTTTTTGTTTGTTTTTGTTAGTAATTTTAGGAACAACTTGGTTGGCGCTATGGCAGAACAGAAACTTTACATTGCAACCGATTTTTGGAAGCCTGATAGAGGCGTGCCTTATTTTATGGGAAAAAGTCTGAGGATCCACAAATTCATCTACAGAATTTTTATCAAACATTGAGGGAGGTCCTTGGGACAAGACATCCTATTTAGGAGGCTATGGCTCTCCAAGTTTTCTCCATAACTCTCCGGAATTAAGTTGCAGAATGGTGGTCAATTCTTCCACCTGATGTTTGCTCAAACTAGGGAGAGGTACAAAATGCCTTCCTCAGAAACTTCTATAAGGAGACCAATACGCAAAGGCTAAAAAATAACATCAGTAACTTCAAAAGAGTACCTGGAGAACTTTTAGTAGTGGCTTGGGAGAGATAGAAATAATGCTTGGCTGCAAATCAAAACCATGGTCTAACTGATAATGAATTGGCAGCTAGCTTCTATCGAGCACTAACTTCTGAACTACAAGGGTAGGCTGACGCATTGTTCGGAGGAGAGTGTTGGAAGTTTGTAAGGAGGCCATTTAATAAGATAAATGAGATCATTGACAAGCTTCTGTAGTTATTAAAGTCTACCAACCCCTTCAGGGGTAAGCCAGACCAACCACTAGGGCATCTATGAGAGCCTCTAGTAAAACCAAAAGCGCAAATGCTGCACATTTGACGAGGTTACCTCACCAGCATTGTATCACCGATCAACTAACCTAGATGGAGTATATTCTTGAACAAGTCCTGACCAAGGTCAATAAGCAAGGTGACATCATCAGGGAGATAAAGTTTGACATCCTCAAATGTAATTACAAAGTGGAATAATAAACTATATCAATGCAAAGTCTGGGTGATAGGATTGAATAGCTCACTGAGCAACTAGATGCATTGCAAGATAAACAAAGGAAAAGTAGAAGCAGCAGTGATGGAGCCAATGAGGAAGTCCGAGTACTTATGAATGACTAAGTCGAGCCACGACGTTTAACAAGGCACTTCTTGGGTGGCAACCTAAGTTTCTTTTGTGTGTTGTTTTATTTTTAGACATTTCATCATATTATAATTGTTTATTGGTAAGTTTATAGTGTGTTGTAATTGTTGAGACTATGAACCAGTTGCATCAATAGGTATTTTGGTGTATTTTAAGTGATAGGTTGCAAAAATAAGCCAAAAGCTGAAGAATTGATTAATCATGCTTTGAGGTAGCAGGCCTATGAGTTGTAGTTAAGGTTACAACTTATAGTCATGCCTCATAGAAAGAAACAGTGACTATTCGAAAGTGGCACCCACACTATGAGTGAACCTTACTATTCGTAGGTCCCCTTACGAGTCATAAGTAGGGTTTGTAGTGCTCAGGTATGAAATAAAAAATTTTCTATATGTTGGTTCTATTATGAGACCTCGAATATGAGTAGTATGATTGCTTACAACTCATATCTACGGAAGTTCAAAGGACAAGCTGTTGGGAATATGAAGAGTCAAACATCTTTTACCTCTTCATATTCCTTCAAAAAGTGTTCCCTTTTAGTTTATAAGCTTCCCTCACCATGCCCTTTAATTAGTTAATGCATGCTTGAATCTTTCACCTACTAAGATCTCCTAGTAAGTTAAGTGAGCACTAACAAGACTCATCTGATTTTTCTCCTCTTGTTCATTCATTCGTCCACCTGGTAAGTTCTCGCTGTTAAATTTCGTATATCTATGTGAAAAATTCCTTGCTCTATGGAAGATGAAATGGAAGCTTGAGATCATGATTAGTATACCTATGCAAAAGTACTTGTGATAGTAAGTAGCATGTGTTATATAATTGTTTATATCTTTGAAAAAGGTAGAGTTGGAATGTTGTTCATGATTAGTGAATTTGTTATCTAATACTATGACCCTGTACATGTGTTGCTTATTTTATGGATCATAATAAACCTTGTGTAGGGTATAATTGTTAGGTTGGGGGTAGTGTAGTGTAATGTAGTTGCCCGTATGCATTGATGTGATAAATTTTAGGTGAGTTTGGCACTGTTAAGGAGGAACACATACTTTGTTTTGACACATTAGGTAATGAATAATCCTTATGCTCATTGCTACACTGCCTATGCTCTTGTGATTGTAACTTTTAATGCCTCTTTGAGCTAATTGTTGATCTTTGTGGAAATATGAAAGACACCTGACAAACTCTCTATTTTCTGCACGAAGATCCACTACAAGTCATAAGTTTCTCTAAGAGTCATAGTCGTCTTTCGTAGAAGGGAGCAGTCGTCTAAGGTACCTGAACTCTATTCATGCAAGTTTCACCTATGACTTGTAGCACCTATTACTAGTCGTGATGGTGGTTTTGTGACATTGATCTGAATTTTCAAAGCATCTCTAGGACAAGATATGAGTGAAGACTACGACTAGTGAGTCACCCTACAAGTTGTACCTACATCTTGAATCTGCAACCCTGAACCTGGTTTAGTCTCTTTGGTTAAGATGTCTTATCATTAATTGTGTGATTCTCTTATGTATTGGTGCCAAATAGTATGGTACTTGGGATTTGGTTGGTACTGGTTTGGCAGAGATAATGTTTCTAGAGAGCGAAGGGTAGTTGCCCTACCCTCAGGATACTAATAGAGGGTTGACACATCTGAGGATGAGCCATCAACTGAAGAAATAGATGTGCACCCTGATCCTGAGGCTAGCTTGCCCTTACCACAAGCACAATCACCTGGGGTACCAAATGAAGGAGATAGCCCTTCCCAATCTGACGAGGAGAGGATGGAGGTATTTGCTAGAAGATTAGTTGCTAATCGAGCATGAGCGATGGAGGGCAGGATCAATATATTTGAAGCAAGATTTCAGATAAGGCTCGAGGGAGCTAGGCCTACCGACATGAGTGCATTTACTGAGGAGTTGGCCAATTTCAAGGCCGATTTATTACAACTATTGGCATTCCCCATTCTAGCCCCAGAGATAGCGCAGGGAGGTGACGAGGCTATTAATTAGCTCACTGACCATCCAGACACCTGGGGGAAGAGGCCCCTTTGGCATACTGACCTAGAGGTAGCCCCAAAGAAGTCGAGACAGGAGGAGGATGCCATACCTGTTGAGGTGGTGTAGGAGTCGATTATGTTGGCGGCTATGCAAAGAAAGAGAGAGTACAACACTCCCTGCTTGGAGAGGGTACTTCCGGCACTGTAACAGAGGAGATAGCCAGCCTCAG
Source organism: Solanum virginianum (assembly GCA_000787875.1). Lineage (NCBI taxonomy): Eukaryota > Viridiplantae > Streptophyta > Magnoliopsida > Solanales > Solanaceae > Solanum > Solanum virginianum. Next base: position 42,109 of record DF360065.1, on the reverse strand, counting down.
GACCCCAATAATCAGACCAAGATTGGTGCATGAGCACCAATATGTTTGACTTCTTTCGACCCCAATTTTATCTTGACATTTTGGATACTTTGTTCTCTTTTTAGACAATCTTGTTTTTATGTGGTTTTTGGTTCTGTTTTAATTATGTTTATGTGGGATATTATTTTTAGTTTTACTTTGAACATTTATTTTTGGTTTTTAATGAATGTATGTATATATATCTATGTTATAATGTTTTGTTCTTGTTTTGTCTTTACTTTGAGGACAAAGTATCATCTTTTGGTGGGGTGGTGGAAGTTATGGATTAAGGTGAAGTCTGAATAGCCTCAAGTCCATAACTTTCCCTAATTTTCATCCCAAAGTTTTCTTGCCGTGCTTCTTTTTTCATGTGGATGTTTAATTTTTTGTTGAACCGGCATGTCTTAGGAATTATAGATAATTTGTAAATGCATAGTAATGATGACTTTTGGTATATATATAATTCTTAAGTTTTCTTTATACTTTTGACGCAAAATTGGGTACCCTCGAAATTTTTAAGGTTGTGATTTTTGATGCATTCATACATTTTTGGAGTATATGGCAATGTTTGTTCTGATATTGTGAAGAGAAGCTGAGACTGAAAGCATGACCTATGAGTCTATACTTGATTGTAGATGCAAATACCACATGTGTTGTGAACTTATTTTGATGTATTCATATATCATTGTATGGACTCAGAACTTTCCCTATTACTCTAAGATAAGACTCATCTGATTTTTC
>DF360065.1:5992-41323 GCA_000787875.1 Solanum virginianum | reverse complement strand
TCAGAACTTTCCCTATTACTCTAAGATTGGTGTAACACCTCGTAACTCTATGCTCTTATATATCCATGTTTCAAGCTTCATTTGGTCAGGTTTGGGGTGTATTAGGTTCATGGGAGATTCCTAGTACCTAAACAAGTTCAAGACTTACCTCCATGTTGAGTTTTGGGTGTTGTTTCATGTAAGGGTCAACTTTAAACAAGCATAACTTTTGGCATATTTGGAATTGGGTGGCCCACGACATGTCAAATGGAATCCCTTTGAGTTAGCTTCGTAACACACTTAGTTTCACCTCATTTTGGTGTCAGATCAAGGAGTTATGACCATTTTTCATGAGACGCTCCCGTGTAGTGAAGCCCCACAGGCACCCATACGGGCAGTGTGGCCTTGTACGTGTCGTGGGAAATGTTTAGGGGTAGAAAATGGTGTGGTGAGGCTAAGTTTTGGTCCACAACAAGTGACATGGATTATGTGACTCACCACTGGTCATAGACGGATCAGTACACGGTCCGTGTAACGCTACACGATCCGTGAAAGTGGCCGTCAAAGTGACGTTGACGCTTACTTTTTCTCAAGTGTTCCAATTCCATTTTTCTATCTATGTCTTGCCTCACAGGCACTCCACATGACCCGTGGAGTGCCACATAGCCAGTGAAGTCTTTAGTAAGATGACATTTTTCCAATTTTTCCATTCGTTCAGTAATGGCATTTTCGTAAATTCTAATTATCCTAATGACCCTTTTTGACTTTTTAGGCTGTCTTAACCTTCCTAAAAGACCTAAACTCTAATCTTAAGGACCCAATTTCAATACTCTCATCTCAATCACACTCCCAAATCCTCTCAATAGCCTCATCAAGGCCAATTCAATTTTAAGGAAACCCAAGAACAAGATTGGATTCCAAGATCATTTCCAAGCCTCTATTCTTTCCAATCTCAATTCCAAGCAATTCTAGATTTAAGGTATGTGGTGTTGAACCATTGGGTCATTCCACCTATGGTGCATAAACACTTTTAATTAATATTACATGATTTAAAGTTTATTTTACAAATAGGTTTGCTAGTATGAACATGTCTATGAACCATGTTAAAGCTATGTACAGTTGTGATTGTTTTGCCATGTTTTGATCAATAAATCTTGGATCTATTATAAGACTTGATGAGGGGTTTTGATGTATATTGCTTGAGGGTGCTGCAAAGTATTGATTGATGGTTTTATAATATATTTACTTGCATGATTTTGTCTATAAATTGCATGGTCTTATACTACCATTTCACACCTACTAAATGTTTGATAAAATGTTCGGTTATAGTTTCTTGAGGAATTAAAGGTCCAATGCATGTCTTATATGGTAAATGATGTTATGATGATTATATGATAATGAAATGATGATTGAAATGTAATGGTTTGATGAGCTAGGTCTATGAAATGCTTAATCCGAAAAGGGATGGGCTCACGTAAGGAAGGTCACTTGATACGAAGAGGGACGGGCTCTCGTAAGGAAGGCCACTTAATTCGAAAAGGGACAAGCTCCCATTAGGAAGGTTACTTAATCCAAAAAGGGATAGGCTCCCTCAAGGAGTGCCACTTAATTCGAAAAGGGACAGGCTCGCATAAAGAAGGTCACTTAGCCAAAAAGGAGATGGGCTCCCGTAAGGAAGGTTGCTCCAAAAGGTCTTATGTTATGTTAGTTGAGGCTTCTTTACACATTTATATTATGATCTATGTAATATGAACGATTTGCGAAGCATGACTTACTTAAGAGTTAGTTATACATGCCATATTGTTATTATGCTATCTATTGGTTATTATTGTTTATTTTGATTATGATGTTTATCTCTTGTTGCATTAAATCCCATATACTTAGTACATTCAAATGTACTAAGGCATACTGTATGCCTACATGATATCACCAAGTGGAACCGGAGCTTCATTTGGTCATCATCCTCCTCCATGTGGCTAGTGGTATCAATTTAAGCTAGTTGGTGAGTTCTCATGTGCGAGGGAAATATCTATGTTCTTAAGCTATGTATTAAAGACTATCTTTCTTTTTGGTATACTTTTACTATGAGGGTGAGCTTAGTTGCTTTTCTTGGCCCCCGTTAAGTCATATGTTAGAGGTGTTGTTGGGCAAGTAATGTATTATACTTGAGCTTTGACTTATTTATGATGTTCAAGCTATTTAAATATGAGTGTCTCCCATAGTCCCTATTCCCCTTATTTATATTTCTTACATTATTTTGCATTGCTTCAGCAACCAAGAATGTGTAGTAATATCCTATGAGACTTGTTTGGGGTTTCTTCGAGTTCTACATTTATCGGTCATGTCTAGGCCCTAGACTTGGGTCATGACAAAGATGGTATCAGAGCACTAGGTTGATAGATCCTCAGAGTCGAACACACACGTCTATTAGAGTCTTATTCATGGTTGTGTTGTGCACCATAACTATGAGTAGGAGGCTATAAGACTTTTTAGGAAATGTTACCTTTCTTCATGTTCTAAGTCATGCCATAGAGTTGATGTTTTCCCCCTAATGATTGTTCTTTGCTATGCTAGATCATTCCAAACACGAGGGGAAGACGGGCCGACACTCCTGAAGAGCAACTGGAAAATGGGGAGCTTCAAAATGCTTTTATCTTGCTTGTATAAGTTGTGGCTAATCAAGCCAATCAAGGTCCCCAAGCCCCTCATGCTCCTACACCGGCTTCATGGGTGAGATACTTCGTAAGAATGAATCCCCTGGAATTCTATTGGTCAAAGGTTGATTAGGACCCTCAAGAGTTCATTGATGAGGTCTACAAGATATTAGCTATTATAGGTGTGAGGCTGGAAGAAAAAGCGGAGTTGGCATCCTACCAACTCAAAGGAGTAGCACAAATATAACACAACCAATGGAAAGATGAGAAGGAAGTTGGCTAAGTGGTGCTTTGGGAGGAGTTCAAACTGGTTTTTCTTAATCATTTCTTCCCTCTTGAGCTTAGAGAAGATAAATTGGTGGAATTCCTGAATTTGAGACAAGGGTCAATGAGTATGAGGGAGTATGCCCTCAAGTTCAACAAACTTTCAAAGTCGTCCTTAATCAGTTTTCCCCCCTTGAACTTAGGGAAGCTAAGTTGGTGGAATTTATGAATTTGAGACAAGGGTCAATGAGTATGAGGGAGTATGCCCTCAAGTTCAACAAACTTTCAAAGTTTGCTCCTTACTTGGTTGCCGACCTAAGATCTAGAATGAATAAATTCATGATGGAGGTGTCCCACTTAGTGAGTGAAGAATGCCGGTCTAGTATGTTGATTGGTAACATGGACTTGCCGCGTTTGATGACCTATGCCGAACAAATGGAAGAGGAGAAGTTGAGAAAGAGGAGGAGTAGAGAGGCCAAGAGGGCCCGTATTGATGATTAGTTTCAAAGTTCCAAGGATGGTCTGTTCCATCAAGGCCAAGGGTCTTCCAATGCTCTTAACAGTCCAAGAGGACCTGTATTGATGGTAAGTTCCAAGGTCCCAAGGATGACCAGTTCCGTCAAGGCCAAGGGTCTTCTAATACTCCTAATGGAAGGATTGCTAATGATAACCCAAGATGCCAAGGTGGTAATAGTGGAGGGCCCAAGCCCAAGTACCCTACGTGTAGGAAAAACCATGGTGGCCTATGTTGGAGGAACTCTAGTGCTTGCTTTGGATGTAGTGAAATAGGTCACCGGGTTATTGATTATCCCCATGCTCAAACCGAAGGTAGAAATGGTCGCCCTCAAGGCCAAGGGGATGCTCCTAGGCAAAATAGATTCTATGCTCTTCAAAGAAGGCAAGGAAGGGAGAGGTGTCCGATAATGCTACTGGTAAGTTAAAAATTTTCCTAGATTTTGTTGTGCATGCTTTGATGGTTCTGGGAGTTGGTATTTCTTTCTTTATCCTTTTGTTGCTAGTAAGATTTGGTTATGGATGATTTTTTTGGACAACTACAATGGGATAGTCACTTCTCTAAGCTTGATCCTTGTTTTGGATTTTGTCTCTAGTGAGGGTGAGAAGATATAGGGTGGGGAGATGGTAGTTATGGTACCTTTTGGGTTAGGTGTGTTTAAGGTTGATAACCTTGATAATTGAAATGTAATGATTTGATGAGCTAGTTAGATGAAATGCTTTATCCGAAAAGGGATGGGTTCCCGTAAGGAAGGTCACTTTGCATAAGTTTGGGAATGGCCTATGGATAGGAGTATGGTTTGTCCGATTTGACATGCTTCTAGGTGGAGGGGATGTGTTGGTGACTCTAGTGCTATAGAACTCTTTGAGATTGTTGGTGATGTAGAGGATAAGTTGGCTTAGGAGAAGGTCCCAGTGGAGGTATTGGACAAAAGGGTGGAAAAGTTAATTAATGAGGATGTGGTGTTCATCAAGGTCCCTTTGGAAGATTCGTCTATTCACATGTCTTTCTCGGGGACCCGGTGCAGGCATAACGAAGAAATATCCATATCTCGTTCATTTAATTCAAGCTTATGATGACATGTTAAGTCTTTTTATGATTCCAAGTCTCAAGTATTGTCCCTTAAGTTATTGCATGCATTCATGTTCATGTTAAAAAGATTATGATAATTTTGATGTACATGTTGAAATTTCATTGGAAATCATGTTTATGTGCATTGTTGCATTTATGTTTTAGCAAAAATCTTCATGAATACTTTCCTTGTGTACGTTTCTTTGACATTCGGGGATGAATATTCCCAAGGGAGAGATATTATAACACCCTGTAACTCTATCCTTTTATGTATCCATGTCTCAAGCTTCATTGGTCAGGTTTGGGGTGTATTAGGTTCATGGGAGACTCCTAATACCTAAATGAGTTTAAGACTTACCTCCAAGTTGAGTTTTGGGTGTTGTTTCAAGCAAGGTTCAACTTTAAACAAGCATAACACTTGGCACATTTGGAATTGGGTAGCTCACTACATGTCAAATGAAATCCGTTTGAGTTAGCTTCACAACGCACTTGGTTTCACCTCATTTCCATGTCGGATGAAGGAGTTATGATCGTTTTCGTGAGATCCTCCCGTGCAATGAAGCCCCACGAGCAATGGTAGAGTTGTTGTTGGGCAAGTTATGTATTATACTTAAGCTTTGACTTACTTATGATATTCAAGCTATTTAAATATGAGTGAGCACCCATATAGGCAGCGTGGCCTTGTATGGGTCATGGGAAATGTTTGGGGCTGGAAAATGGCATGGTGAGGCTAAGTCATGGTCCAAGACCAGTGGCATGGGTGGTGTGACTCACCACTGGTCGTGAGGAGGGGCGTGGAGGTGTTTTAGGAGGCTTGGCTAGGCCTGGGTGGCATTGGAAGCTAAGACATGGGCCACGACTAACTTTTATGGTGTGTGTGAAGGGGTATGGGCCGTGTCACATGGGTATGTGGTGGCCAACAATACTTTCTTGTCTAAGTAAGGTTGGATGGATCAGTATACGGTCCATGTAACGCTACATGGTCCATGAAAGTGGCCATCAAAGTGACGTCAATGCTAACATTTTCTCAAGTGTTCCAATTCCATTTTTCTGTCTAATTCTTGCCTCATGGGCACTCCACACGACCCGTGCAGTGCCACACAGCTAGTGAATTTTTCAGAAAGATGATACTTTGCCAATTTTCCATCCGTTCACTAATGGCATTTTCGTAAATGCTAATTATCCTAATGACCCTTTTTGACTTCTTAGGCTATCTTAACCTTCCTAGAAGACCTAAACTCTAATCTTAAGGACCTAATTTCACTACTCTCATCTCAATCACACTCTTAAATCCTCTCAAAAGCCTCTATCAAGCCCCAATTCAATTTCATGGAAACCCAAGAACAAGATTAGATTCCAAGATCATTTCCAAGCCTCCATTCTTCCCAATCTCAATTCCAAGCAACTCTAGACCTAAGGTATGTGGTGTTGAACCATTGGGTCCTCCTACCAATTGTGCCTAAACCCTCTTTTAATTAATATTGGATGATTTAAATTTGATTTTACAAATGGGTTTGCTAGTATGAACTATGTTAAAGCTATGTAAAGTTATGACTGTTTTGCCATGTTTTGAGCTATAAATCTTGGATATATTGTAAGACTTGATGAGGGGTTTTGATGTATGTTGCTTGAGGGTGTTGCAAGGTATTAGTGATGGTTTTACAATGGATTTATTTGCATGATTTCATCTCTAAATTGCATGGTCTTATACTATAATTTCACACCGGCCAAGTGTTTGATAAAATGTCTGGTTATAGTTTCTTGAGGAATCGAAGGTCCCGTGCATGCCTTATGAGCTGAGTGATGTTATGATGATTATATGATGATGAAATGATGATTGAAATATAATGGTTTGATGAGCTAGTTGTATGAAATGCTTAATCTAAAAAGGGACGGGCTCCCGTAAGGAAGGTCACTTGATCCTAAGAGGGACGAGCTCCCATAAGGAAGGCTACTTAATCCAAAAAGGGACAGGCTCCCATTAGGAAGATCACTTAATTCGAAAAGGGATAGACTCCCGTATGGAGGGCCACTTAATCCGAAAAGGGACGGGCTCCGGTAAAGAAGGTTACTTAGTCCGAAAGGGGACGGGCTCCCGTAAGGAAGGTGGCTCCAAAAGGTCTTATGTTATGTCGATTGAGGATTCTTTACACATTTACATTATGATCTATGTAAGATAAATGATTTGCAAAGCATGACTTACTTAAGAGTTGGTTATACATGCCATAATGTTATTATGCTATCAATTGGTTATTATTGTGCATTTTGATTATGATGTCTATCTTTTGCTACATTGCATCTCACATACTTAGTATATTCAAACATAATAAGGCATACTCTATGCCTACATGATATCACCAAGTAGGAACCAGAGCTCTATTTGGCCATCATCCTCCTCCACATATCTAGTTGTATCCATTCAAACTAGTTGGTGAGTCCTCATGTGCTAGGGCAATATCTATGTTCTTAAGCTATGTATTAAAGAATATCCTTCTTTTTGCTATACTTTTACTATGAGCGTGAGCTCAATTGCTTTTCTTGGCCCCCGTTAAGTCCTATGGTAGAGTTGTTGTTGGGCAAGTTATGTATTATACTTAAGCTTTGACTTACTTATGATATTCAAGCTATTTAAATATGAGTGTCTCCCATAGTCCCTATTCCCCTTATTTATATTTCTTACATTGTTTTGTATTGCTTCTGTGACCAAGGATGTGTAATGATATGTTGTGAGGCTTATTTGGGGTTCGTTCGGGTTACCCATTCGTTGGTTACGTCTAGGCCCTAGGCTTGGGTAGTGACAATTGGTTTGGCAAATTGGTTGATTTGGAAGTGATCTTAGACCTTTGTTCTGATAGTAAGCCCACTTTTTCCTAAATGGCCTACCAAATGAACTAGTGAATCTCTTGTTCCAAATGTTTGAGCTTCTCATATACTCATATTTTTTTCTTGACACCTTGCTAACCTAACCTCCTTTGATGAAATACCCTGATACTGGCCCTAATCTATCCTTGAACATATGAACCTTGATCCTAACATGGGTTAGGTTAATTACTGATAGCGATTGCTTTCTTATTGGAGCATAACAACATATGAACCTTGATCGAGGCTAAAAGCCTAAGTTGAGGGTGGCTGCATTGGTGGCCCTGGTTTGAGGCATAGATATTGTGTACTTCACTTTAGGCTAAAAGCTGAAGTTGAGGGTGGGCCTTATTGTCATAAAGTAACAAAAATGAGGTAGAACTAGTTGAGGTGAAAAGAAACAAAATGAATAACCATGAGCCTGGTGAAGAAAAAGAAAGAAAAGAGTGTCTTGAGTTTAAAAAAATTGCAAAACTAAGCTCAAAATAAAGGCATAGCTGACAAGTGAAAGAATAAATCCAGGAAAAGTTTAAAAAGGGGGAAATGTGGGAGGAGTTGGTGAAACGATTGGAGTATGAAAGCAAAAAGTGTTGGTAAACATGGTTCAAGGGTAGCTAGTCACAATTTGCCCAAAATACAATACCAAAGCCCCCTGAGCCCATGTTACAAGCCAATAAGTCCTAAAGTGATCCCAATCCACTTTTGAACCAAACTGAAAAATGAGTATAGGGGCAAGCTTATGGTGTTAGTTATTGTGCATGAATTTCAATTGTGAGAGTGAGAATACTTTCTCAGTCACTGATTTCTGAATATGCTTGAGTGAGTATAAGGGACTTCTTTCTAGTGAGGGCATTTGCACTACTTGATTAGCATATAACTATGCCAGTGATTGTAGAAGGTTGATGCTCCTAAGCTTATACTTGTTGGATTATCAGGTATTCCATTATGTTCCTGTTTGTTAAATAGTTTTACAATCTTGTTTTGAAAATGGTAGTTGGTTACGTGAATCAGAGAAGTTGATATGTATACCATTACTCTAGTTGCTATATATTTCTCTTCATCTGTGTAGATTGAGTCATCGCTTAAGGATAAGCAATAATTCTAAGTTAAGGGTGTTGATGTGCTGTCAAATAACAACATAATTGGTGCTTAAAGTAAGGGATTTTGTGAGTTCTCAAAGGAACTTTTTAGTGTTTTTGTGTTAATCTTGCAGAAAAGTTAGGTTGGCATGATTTTGAAGAAAAGTTACAGATTTTGCTGAGCATAGGCCATACTAGCCCACCTACAAGTCGTAGCTTATACTAGAAGTTGTAGTATATGTCGTAGAAGGAAGCAGAGACCAACAGTTCAGAAATCTGCCAAGTGAGGGTCACTCCAACATGTTCAACAAACTGCTCTACTACATAAAGAAGAGTCGGGGCCAAGACAAAGCAACCAGGCTCACCCCCATAGTCAAAATAAAGCATAAAGAAGAGTGTCTATGACGAGTTGTATAGGTGGGATCATAGCAATAATCAGAGACCCAAAATGTTAGACCAAGAACCTAAAGACCAAGGCTATGAGACCAGCATACGAGTTGTAGTCCAAGTTATCACTCATACCAGTAGGTCATACTAGCGAGGTCCAAAATGCCAAGACCCTGATATGAGACCCCGACTATGACTCGTAGGCCATCCAATGAGTTGTAACTGCAAAATTTATCAGATGCCAACTGCCTTTTTACATAAAATTTAGGGTTATTTTGTAAACACTATAAATAGTTTAAGTTAGGTTATTTTGAGCGAGTTCGACCAGAGACACGACTCCAAGATATTTTTAAAGCTTTTGTTAGGTTTTAGAGTAGTTTATTTTGTTCTTTCTTTGAAGACTCATTTTGGAAAATTGCTAATCTTGCTTTGTTGGCATTATTGATCAATCAACCTTGTGGGTTTGCAACTTGTGGTGCCTATGTCTCTCATTGTTATTGGTGAAACTCTCCATTATGTCTCTTAATTGCATTTTTGTGTGTTTTATCTTAGCCATGAGTAGCGAAGAACCCACAATTTGGGGTTATGGGAACCATGGGTAGTTGACTTGAAATGACCTAGGTCTTGTGCATATTTATGATTAGGGTTTTGTATGTACTGTTTATTTCCCTTCATGATTAATCTTGTTTGGTGGTGGCCAACACCAAACCCTGCTATTATCACGATCCTGACCAAGGTAGTAACGAATAGGAAAAAGGAAATAGATGAAAAGATTCGATTAATGTGTTCCCGTCTAATCGACCAAACCTGACCAAGGGGAGGTTGACTAGGATAATAGGTAACGATTAGTTGGCACGCCATGGTAGCAGACCGAGCACCATTGTGAAATTCAACCTTCACCTTCACAAGAGAGTTGAAAGAACCTAAGTTACTGTCCTGTATGCAATTCACTAATCATAATTATGTTATCTAGGGTAATTGAGTCAACGAACCATGGGGAACACAATTGCCAAGTTGTTCCCAAAATTGAGCATTTTTCTCGTAATCTAGTTAGCATTTATTTTTGTTGTTTTTGAATCCCAAACCCCCCCCCCTTAGAGATTGAAGTTATAGATACTAGGAATGATTAGCAGTGAAATCCTATAGTCAAACCCTTTATTCCCTATGGATTCGACCCTAACATGGGTTAGGTTAATTACTGATAGCGATTGCTTTCTTATTGGAGCATAACCATCATCAGTGCCATAGAAATTTAAACCCATATATTGACTTCCTCCTCCTTTCGCTTAGACACTCAAAAACAAGGAGAAGAACTCCATGTTGAAGAAGCTTTTGATCAATATATCTCTCATTGAGGCATTGGAGAAAATGCCTGGGTATGCAAAATTCATGACAGACTTGGTGACGAAAAAGATGACTGTGAGCGAAAAGCTCTATCAAGAGCTTTAGCATTTAAGTGCAATTGTAACAAGGTCCTTGGTGCAAAAGAAAAAAGATCCTAGAGCATTCACCATACCCTGCACCATTAGGAATGTGGAATTTTGTGAAGGCATTATGTGACCTAGGCGCCAACATCAATTTAATACCTCATGCAATATCAAGAAGTTAGGCTTGGGAGCCCCTACTCCAACAAGCATGCGGTTGATGATGGCTTATAGGATAGTGAAGAAGCCTGTGGGGATACTATATGACATTTTTGTCAAACTGGAAAAGTTTATATTCCCCGAAGGGTCCCAAAATAAGACTCTTAACTTATCATTACACATCATTGGTCACGAAAGCATTTAAATGACATAAAAGAGTAGAAATAGGGGCAATGGGACTAAAGGGAAAGCTTGCGTAACATCATAATCAAGAGATAAAGAGTCAAGGCTCATATCATAGGTACATAGCATGTTCAACAAACTGCTCTACTACATAAAGAAGAGTCGGGGCCAAGACAAAGCAACCAGGCTCACCCCCATAGTCAAAATAAAGCATAAAGAAGAGTGTCTCTATACATAGTAAGAGAAACATACATAAACATCCCCAGAATGGAGGACTCACCAACTAGCTTGAGTAGTACCGATGTCGTAGAAGGAAGCAGAGACCAACAGTTCAGAAATCTGCCAAGTGAGGGTCACTCCAATGAGGCCACCCTACGAGTCGATGTCAACTAGCCACGTAGAGGAGGAGGATGATCAACTTGGGCTCCAGTTCCTACATGGTGATATCATGTAGGCAAGCGTATGCGTTAGTACGTTTGACTGTACTAAGTATGTAGGATACAATGTAACAAGAGATAGGCATCATAATCAAAATGCATAACCATATGCAATAGACATAATATAACAATATGACATGTATGATCAATGCTTAAGTAAATCAGGCTTAAGTAACTCATGCTTATATAGGATATCATATGTGTAGAAGAGACCAAGCAAGATTTCCAAAGTATAAGCACCTTGGTAGGTTGATGATGACCTCACCCCATCACCCTAGTGGTATGGTAGAAACCCCTAACATGGTTGGTGATAATCTAACCCTATCACCCTAGTGGCGAAGTACAAACCCCTTACATGGTTGGTGATAATCTCACCCTATCACCCTAGTGGCAAAGTATAAACCCCTCACATGGTTGATGAGTACAAACCCCCATCTAGGTTGTCCAGGCTCTTAGTCTCCCCGGATCGGGCATGGTCTAATGCAACACTTTATATAAAATATATCATATACATAAGCTCCTTTCATCATCATAACATCGATCATATCATATCTCATGCTTTGGACCTTCAATTCCTCAAGAAACCATAATCAAACATTTTATTGAACACTTGGCGAGTGTGTAATGCTAGTATAAAACTATGCAATTTAAGTGTGAAATCATGCTAGTAAATTCAATGTAAAAGCTTCAGTAGATACTTGGTAACACCCTCAAGCAATAAACATCAAAACCCTTCACCAATACTTTCAATAGGTCTTAGATTCATAGCTCGAAACATGGTAAAACAGTCACAGTTTCATATGCTCAAACATAGTGTGCAGTGATTTTCATAATAATCAAGACCCATGAATAAATCACCTTTAAATCATGCAATTTGGAAGAAAAAGATGCTTGGGCATCATGGGGGAAAGGAACCCATGAAAGAAACCCACATACCTTAGCTTTGGAGATGAACTTAATGAAGATTGGAGATGGAGACTTGAAGCTTGGTTGAATTCCTTGAGTTCCGAAGCGGGTTTGGCACTTGAAATTTGAGAGAAATATCAGCCTTAGTGTTTGAGAGGATATTGGGGAATGTTCAAGATGATATGAGGGTGAAATACGGCTAAGTATAGGTATTTTGTCGTATGGGAAGGCTTAGGCCCAAAACCTAAAAGTCTTGGACCGAAGTCAAAAATCAGGACAATTTTAACACTAGTGCGTGTCGCGGAAGGAACGCACACTTACACTGTTTTTCAGCTCACTTGAAAAATTCATAATTCAATTTAGTTCCTTAAAAATTAGGGTTAGACCTGTTCCCCCGTAAATTTGTCCCCCCGAACAAGAATATAAAGTCAGATTTCTGAAATAACGCACGAATTTTGAGATATATGGAAATTAAGGTTTTGGGCACTTTCGAGGCACATTTTCGGGCGCCATTTGGGGTTGTTTCAATATCTCCCCCTTGGGAATATTCGTCCCTAAATGTAAATGAAATGTACATGACAAGAGTGATCATGAACAAATCAGCCCCAACAAGGATGCAACATTACATTTAAAATGTCATTTTCAAAACCTCATCATAACTGTAAAATTATCGTAAATTTGCCAACTTAAATATGAATACATATGAATGTCATATGGGCTGAACAGAAGACTCCTAATCATATGAAGGACTTAGTCACTATCTTAGGCTTAATTAGATGAATGAGTTACAAATATGACTCCATCAAGACCACTTCAGCTTCCTTAGAGACACCTTGACTTGATGATACCTTAAAAAGGGCCTCGATGAACACCACATCCTTATTAATCAGCTTCTCCACCCTTCCACCCAGCACCTCCACCGGGGTCCTCTACTAAGCCAACTTATCCCCGACATCACCAACAATCTCAAAGAGTGCTATAGCACTGGAGTCACCAACACATCCTAACCACCTAAAAGCATAAAGAACCGAACGAACCATATCCACATTCATAGGCACTTCCCATTTGCAAAGCAACATTAACAATCTTCCTCTACCTCTAGGAGGACTCACAAACCATAAACTCAACTCTTTCTTCCTATCAAAACAACCTTACTCTTCATGGATAAAACCTTCAAATTGGTCCAATCTCCAACTCTAATTCAAGATCCCCTCTCCCCTCATTGGCATTAGGGCCTTTGACAACTTTGGGCTGCTTCATCCTTTCCCTAATCAACCTTACCTTCTCCATGGCTTCTATAACCAGATCCGAAACTATCAAGGACATTTCTCCCACTTCAAGCCACCCAACCGAGGACACACAATGTCTACAAAAAGGGCTTGCTACATTCATATACCCAGGTGATTCCAACTCTTATGCAATCTTACCAATTTCTCGTCTAAACCCTATAAAGGTCTTCAAACCTTAACCCAATTGTTACCCTTAAACATACCTAGTCCACTTGGTACCATAAACCACTATTTCCCCTTGGAAGACAACCTCCACCCTACCATCTTCACCCATGACTTCCAACCCTACCAAGGCAAAATCAAGGCCTTACTTAAACTAGACCTCTTAACCCAAGAAGATTTGGAACCATTAAGAACACTATACTAACATCCTCGACTTCTTTCAATGTAACTCCCTATTTAGCCAACCAATGGACTCTACTAGTCACCTCTTTACTACTATTACCATAATGCTAGGCTACCTATAGGCACCCTACTTAGAGAATCAACCACATGACTAGCCTTAATGGGGAAACTAATGCACACTCATAGCATAATCCTTATGGGGTTCTAACCATCTTTTCATCATCCTCAACTCATATTTATCATATTTAACAAACAACCTTTCGTCTCCCAAAACTCGCAATACTACCTCCAAATGATTCACAAGCTCTAACTAAATTAATGCTCCATCACTAGATGCCACCACAAACATGTCGAGGTAGGGTCTTAAGACCCTACTCACGAGATCCAATAGACACAACCGGTGCACAAGCCCACCAAACAACTTCACCAATATTCAAAATGCTCATTCCTAGTTCAAAAGGACACTTAGAGATATCACCTACCTTTATCCACACTTGAGAACATAACCCAACAAATCAACCTTAGAGAAGTGACTAACCCATTGGAGTTGACAAAATAGATCATCTATCCTTAACCATCATATTATAACCTTATGGGTTTTACACTAATTGGAAGAATGTTATGCAAGTAGACTAAACCACCTCAATACCTCCAACCTATCAAGCTAAGGTCAACCAAGGTCACAAGGCAAGACTCTATGCAACAAGAACATGAGGAAACCCTTATAGACCTCTTCTAACCATAATAGACTCACGTAACCATCCGAGACACACACATACACACATGAATCCTACTAGCACAAAGGAATAACACAAGAAATAGTAACTCTCTGACCTAACAAATCACCCTACTCAAAATATCGGACATAAAGAAGAGTGTCTTAGCACAAAGGAATAACACAAGAAATAGTAACTCTCTGCCCTAACAAATCACCCTACTCAAAATATCGGTCACATCATAGGCCTTACTTGGGGTCAACTAAATCATAGGAGAGACAATAGAAGAGAACCTACTCACAAGCTCCAATAATAGCCCGCTAAACCCAAGAAGATCCTAATACCTAAGGAAGTCAAGGTCTAGGCTAACCTATAATCACTTTCATCTTACTAGGATCCACCTTAATACTATCACCCGGCACCACACAACCTAAGGAGGCAACCTCTTACAACTAAAATTCCTAATTCTCCTATTTAGCATCCAACCTTCTTCCTTAAACATGTAGTACTGAACTCAAATCACTCATATGCACTACCTCTTTAGGGAACAAACCATCTTATTATCACCAAAAACACCACAAACCTATTAGACTAGGGACTAAAGATCTTACTCATGAGACTTATAGGCATAACCGATGTACTAGTCAAACCAAAAGACACTATCCCAAATTTAAATTATCGGCAAGGGATATTCAAGGCCTCTTCTACCACCAACAACAATTCTAATTACGAAACAACTTAGGTTCAACACCTCCAATTCTCACAAGATGATTAATGCAACCCCTTAGAGACTAATGTTACCTCTTGACAAGAAATGGACCTACCTCCCTTGCTACCATTTGACAACATCCCACTCAGAGACAAGATCATTAGGGATTCGAGGCTAACTTTACGAGTCCTACCACCTATGAAGTCACAACATGCATGCAACCATTCCATCCCTAGTATAACATCAAGATCCACCATACCAACACTAATAAGCCACTAAGTAAGACCTAATGTAATACGAATCCGGATAACACCTATGAACCTTGTAGTAATAATATGCTCAACAAAAGGATAGACACGAAAGGTCCACACAACAACTTGGGCACATAAGAAGCCCTAGTAGCAACCAAAAAGAATAGAGAAGAAATTGTGGTACATCGGTCCTAATAATTCATGTACAACAAAGCCAAGGAAACTTTAACTTACTGGTAGTAGCATTGGGCACTTTATCCCCTTCTTGATCCACTTGATCAATCTGACCACTTCGATCCAAAGGTCGACCACCCTCACACTTCCTTTGAACATATGGACAATTGACTAGCTTGTGACCAACTTCACTACATCCAAACCATGAACTAGTGTTCCTTCGACATGGGCCACCGTGGTTCTTCCCACACCCTCAACATTTGGTATTAGTCATCCCACCATTTCCTCCCTTTGGTGGAGTAAGAGGACAACCACTAACTTCATACCCAAATCCGCCACAACCCAAGCAAGCATTAGACTTCTTCAAGTATAGGCCACCATGGCCCTCCCCATACTTTTGGAATTTAGGCCTTTATACCCCTTCATCACCTCTTTTACCCCTTTTACACTTATGAGGACACTCCTTTATCATATGACCCATCTCCCCACAACTATATCAAGAATTAGTGCTCTCAAGAATGGTCCATTATGGCCTCTACCACATTTTGGGCAACTAGCATAAGGTGTCACACCACCATCACCTCTACACTTAGGACTTTGGAACTTACCCATATTACAGACCCTCTTGGCCTCAATACATCCCCTTTCACCAATAGAAGTCTCGGGAGCACCCACTTGTTGATTGATTAAGTTGCCAATATTGTCACCGCTTTGGCCATTACCTATAAGGCATTATGAACCTTTGCATTTGACATATCACCATCTTGAGTAGTTTGAAACATATCATGAAATGTAATGGTTAGGGGTTAGAAATAAGACCTAAGGGACCTAACTCTATTGCATAACATAGATCATGAAGAAGCAAAATATTTCGTAGAACTGTAAGGCATGATCTATCATAGCAAAGAACTATCATTGGGGGAAAAACCTTACCTTTACTTCTATAGCATGACACAGAGTAAGAAGAAGGGACACATTTCCTAGAATGCCTCAAAGCCCCTGGCTCATAGTTGTGGTGCACAACACAACTATGAATAAGACTCTAATCGATGTGGTGTATTGGACACCAAGGATCTATCAACCTAGTGCTCTGATACCAAGTTTTTCACGACCTAAAGTAGGGCCTAAACGTGACACGGCAAATGGAGAGCTTGAAGGGTCCTCAAAAAAGCCTCTTCACTTATCATTACATATCATTGGTTGTGGAAGCATTTAAATGACATAATAGAGTAGAAATAGGGGCAATGAGACTAAGGGGAAAGGTTGTATAATATCATAATCAAGCGACAAAAGAGTCAAGGCTCATATCATAGGTACATAGCATGTCCAACAAACACCTCTACTACATAGATAAGAGCAGGGGTCAAGACAAAGCAACTAGGCTCACCCTCATAGTTAAAATAGAACATAAAGAAGAGTGTCTCAATATATAATAAAAGAAACATAGATAAATATCCCCAGAATGGAGGACTCACCAACTAGCTTGAGTAGTACCAAACTAGCCACGTGGAGAAGAAGGATGGTCAACTTGGGCTCCAATTCCTACATAGTGATATCATGTAGGCAAGAGTATGCGTTAGTATATTTAAATGTACTAAGTATGTAGGATGTAATGCAACAAGAGATAGACACCACAATCAAAACGCATAACCATATGCAATAGGCATAATATACCAATATGGCATGTATGATCAATGCTTAAGTAAATCTTGCTTAAGTAACTCATGCATATATAGGGTATGATATGTGTAGAAGAGACCAAGCAAGATTTCCAAAATACAAACCCCTTGGTAGGTTGATGATGATCTCACCCCATCACCCTTATACAGTGTTACAAACCCTTAACATGGTTGGTGATAATCTCACCCTATTAACCCTGGTGACAAAGTACAAACCCCTCACATGGTTGATGAGTACAAATCCCCATCTAGGACATGGTCAAATGCAACAATTTATATAGAATATATCATATACATAAGATCCTTTCATCATCATAACATTGAACATATCATATCTCATGCTTTGGACAGTTAATTCTTCAAGAAACCATAATCTGATATTTTATTGAACACTTGGCGGGTGAGTAATGCTAGTATAAAACCATGCAATTTAAGAGTGAAAATCATGCTAGTAAATTCAATGTAAAAGCTTCAGTAGATACTTGATAACGCCCTCAAGCAATAAATATCAAAACCCTTCAACAATCCTTTCAATAGATCTTAGATTCATAGCTCGAAATATGGTAAAAAAATCACAATTTCATATGCTCAAACGTAGTGTGCAGTGACTTTCAAAATAATCAAGACCCATGAATAAATCACCTTTAAATCATGCAATTTTTAAGAAAAGGAGGCTTGGGTATCATGGGTGAAAGAAACCCTCATACAATAACTTTGGAGATGACTTGATAAAGATTGCAGATGGAGATTTTGAAGCTGGTTGAATTCCTTAAGATCCGGAGAGGGTTTTGGCACTTGAAATTTGAGAGAAATATAAGCCGAAGTGTTTGAGAGGATATTAGGGAATGTTAAGGATGATATGAGAGTGAAATAAGGCTATGTATAGGTATTTTCTTATTAGAACCCATATGTCCTTCATTAGATCAATTAGGAAAAGTTTGGGACCAAAAGTGGAATTTTTTAAAGTTGGAGATTATGAATTAATTAGGTGGTACCCATATAAACTTGTGTTAAAGATTAATTGGAACAAGTATGGTGTGGGCTATGTTGACTTGGCCAAGACTTGCTCTATATATATGAGATGATCTCTTTAGTTCTCTTATCATTCCAACACTTAGAAAATATAAGAGAAAAAGAAGATAAAGTTTGGAAAATCTTCAAGGGTTCGGCCAAGGTAAGGGAATTTTGAAAATTATTTCTAGCCTTTCCAAAAAAATTTATTGATGCAAACCCACTATATTGAGGTCCCTTAGTAGTGTGGAAGTGTCTTTGGAGCGATTAGCCCTCTATTTTTCTCACTTTTAGAAACCCTAGCCCATTTGTGGAGTTGAAGAGAAAAGGTAAGATTTGATCTTATTTTATGTGTTATAAAGGTTGTAAGCATGTTGTAGTATGTTAAAATAGAGGAAAATCATGAAATATGGAATGTTGGAAGTGAATTATGAGTGAAGATGTTTGGGGCCGTGTGAGTATGTATGGGTTGTGTAGTGCTGAGTTTTGTTGGAATTATGAATTGATGCCTAGTTAGTATATTACGATCATTGTAGGGTGAAGGATGATTGAGAATCATCAATATGTGTATGTTGGTGTGCTAGCCGAAATTATGAATATGGTTAAATGATAAAAGGGAGTTATTATTATTATATTGCCTTTCAAATTGATTATTGATGTTGCTAGGTTGTTGTTGTGTTGTTGTTAATTAATTGAGCCAAGTTGAATTCTCAGGGTGGCCAATTTTCAGGGGAAATGCTGCCCAAATTTTTGTAGAATTAAGGACAAAGTTTGAATTTAATGCCCAAAAAGTCTTTAGTTAATTGTTTGGCATGTTATGGCTTGTTTGTAGACCTTGGACAGTCTGAAGCATAAGTTGGATTTGGCTTGCATTTGGAATATATTGGAGAACGTTCGAGGTATGTAAAGCAATCTTCCTTTTCAACATTCCTTAGTTGAAAGAGGCTATGATATGAGCCTCGAAGAAACTCTATTCTCGTAATCCGAGCATGTTTTTGATCTGTATTTATTCCTTGGTATTCTTGTGTTAGTTGTCATCACATTGTTCCTTATGTCTTTGGAATTTATAAGTTACAAATGGTATGTGAAAGCTAGATTAGTTTTTAAAGAACTTATTCTTTGATGATTCTAAAATTACAAACGTCTGTAACTTTTACAGGAAAGCTTGGATTGCTTTAAAAATTTAGGTAGGAGTTTGTATGATCTAGTATAAGTATATTTTCTATAGGTTGGGCCAGTTCGAGTCTCCACCCATCCATGGGTCCCGTGATGCCCTTTTATTTGATTTCGGTGACTTTTGAAAGAATATGTAATAATTGTTATTCCATTTTCAAATATGACTACTTTACTTATCTTTTGGATTTATGAAAATAATTTTATGGATATGATTACTCACTAATCTGCTCATGCTTACTATGATATTGTTCATCGATTCTCAGGCTGGTTGGTTGTCATACGCACCATGATATACTCTGGTATTATGCTGTGTTTATGGTTCGCCGAGCCTTGCCCAAGGGCTTGGTTTCGCTTTTGTTTGGCATTATGCTGTGATTGGGTGTTATGCTGTGTTCGGCGTCATGCCGTGTTGTGATATGTGATGGGGATTCAGAGATTTGTAACCTTCTGGTGTTATGCTGTCTTATGGCACGACGGGCGGGCAACCATAGTTTCTGTGCCCAATTCAGAGATTTATAACTTTTTGGTGTTATGCTGTGTTATGGTGTCATTGTCTGGCGGGCGACCATAGTTCTTGTGCCCTATGCATGATTTGTATTTAAAAGTAAACATTTTAATATTTTTGGGTATGCATTTGCCTTCCATACTTTTGTTTCGATTATTACTCAGATTTATGTTCTGTACATTGTGCTTTGCACACTCAGTACGTATTTCGTATTGACCCCCTTCTTCGGGGGTTGCGTTTTATGCCCGTAGGTGCAAACATAAAGTTTCATGATCCACCAGCTTAGGATCCCCTTTTACTGTTGGATTGCTTCCCCTGTTTCGGAGCCCACTTTTGGTATACCCTCATTCATTATTTTGTATATATTTATTCCAGAGTACGGCGAGGCCCTGTCCCATCCTTTGATTCTGTCAGTCTGTTTAGAGGTTTATGGACATATATGTATGGGTTGTGCCCAGTCCGTTTGACTAGACTTGCATAATGTGTATGTTGGGCGGCTTTACCCGCCATGGCGGCCTTATCCGCCCGTATATGTATATATGATATTTAGTTGGCTCTGTGTGGCCTTGTTGGTATCTTCTGGTATGCAGGATTATTTTGGGATAGTTCGTGAGATAAAGGAAACTCTGCTGAATTGTTTTTTAAAATCTAAGTCACCTGTTTGTAACTCGGCTTTGTGATTGCGTTTGGGAGCCCCATCCGGGCTCTAGTCATGGCCCATGAGGTTGGGTCATGACAAAAGTGGTATCAGAGCGGTTCGTCCTTGGAATATCCACAAACTGTGTCTAGTAGAGTCTTGTTTATCAGTGTTTTGTGCACCACATCTATAAATAGGAGGCTACAGAACATTTAGGATATTATTCTTTCTTTCTAATCTTAGATCGTGTGGTAGAGCTATGTCATTAGGATAACTCCTTTCTGACCAAATGTTTTATTTTTTAGTGATGCCTCCGAGAAAGATCACAGCTGCCCAAAAGGGCAAGTCTGTAGCAGTAGGTGAGACTAGTCGAGCTCGGGGGACTACTAGAGCTCGTGCCCAGAGGGAGCCAGATTCTATACCCCTAACAGCTAGTTCGGCTACACCGCCACCTACTGAGGTTCGAGTATCAGAGCCTCCTACCCCTCAGCTAGGTGCAGAAATTAGGGATATGCGAGAGGCGGTCCAGCTATTAACCCGACTGGTAGCATGACAGGTCCATAGATAGGGAGTAGGAGATGATCAGATAGGTTGCCGTGATAGTTCGATGGCTCGTGATTTCCTGACATGCAGCCCACTAGAGTTCTTCGGGTCCAAGCCCGTAGAGAACCCACATGAATTTGTCCGACAGATGCAGTGGGGCAAGTCAGTCAGGAAGTACAGCTTGGAGTTCAATTCGCTGGCTAGATATGCGTCTACATATATTACTAGCATGACTGACCGGATGCACTAGTATATAGTGGGGCTGGACCAGTATTATGTTGACAGTTGCTTGGGGATGGCAGCCTAGACTGGTATGGATATCGCCCGTATTCAAGCCTACGCCCAGGGTATGGAGGACCGACACAGGGGGCGCCAGCCTGATAGGGTCGATGACAGGGGCCAGCCCAATAGGGCTAGGCCATCTGGGTATTCAGGGGATTTTTTAGGCGGGCAGCCTCAGTAGCAGCAGAGCAGACAGCCTCCCCAGTCAGTACGGGGTACACCCCCGTAGTTCACCAGTAGAAGATCAGAGGGCACAGGTTATTCAGGGGCAGGCCCGAGTTTCAGGGTTTCAGGCTCATAGTTGGACAGAGGCTCCAGCAATCAGATGAGACCACCCAAACCTCTGTGTTCTTTTTGTGGGAGACTGTACCTCAAGGAGTGTTTTTGCGCCACCGCTGCTTGCTTTACATGTGGTCATTAGGGCCACCAGAGGAGAAATTGTCCGGTTAGAGGTGGTATAAGCAGTTCAGCTCAGTCTACTGGGTCAGTTGGTGGTTCATCTTCATTCTCGGCAGCCATGCGCCCTGCGAGGCAAAGTATACCAGCATTACCAGGCAAAGGTAGGGGTCGTAGTGGAGTTCTTGGGTCTAGCGGTCCTTCAAACTGCACTTATGCATTGAGTAGGGGATTCTATTATTGCCAGTCGAGTTTATAGAGACTATTCGATATTTATTTGTGGCCGCTGCACTAAGGCCGATCTGGTAGAATTAGATATAATTGAGTTTGATGTGATTATGGGTATGGATTGTCTAGCTTCTTGTTATGCTAATATTGATTATCACAAGAAGATAGTCCATTTCAAATTTACGGGGGAACCAGTTATTGAGTGGACAGGTAATACCGCATCGCTGAGGGGTAAATTTATTTCATACCTCAAGGCAAGAAAAATGATCAGAAAAGGTTACCTTTATTATCTAGTCCATGTACATGATTTAGAGGTAGAAACACCAACTCTTCAGTCAATCCCAATCGTTAATGAATTCCCAGATGTATTTCCAGAGACATGATCTGGAGACAGGAACACCGACTCTTCAGTCCATCCCTGTCGTAAATGAATTCCCAGATGTATTTCCAGAGGAGCTTCCAAGCCTTCCTCCCGAGCGGGAGATAGAGTTTGCTATAGATCTGCTGCTAGGCACTCAGCCTATTTCTATTCCTCCATATAGAATGGCACTGGTAGAATTAAAGGAATTGAAAGAATAGCTGAGAGATCTATTCCTTCGGTATTATTTGTAAGAAAGAAAGATAGATTGCTGCGAATGTGCATTGATTATCGGCAGCTAAATAAGGTAACGATAAAGAATAAATACCCCTTCCCTAGGATTGATGATTTATTTGACCAGTTGAAAGGAGCTAAATGTTTCTCGAAGATAGACCTACAATCAAGTTACCTTCAGGTCCGAGTACGAGAGGCGGATATTCCCAAGACAGCGTTCAAGACCCGATATGGGGCATTATGAATTTAGAGTTATGTCTTTTGGGCTGACAAATGCTCCGACAGTATTCATTGATCTTATGAATCAGGTATTCAGACCATTCTTGGATATGTTCGTGATCGTGTTTATTGATAACATTCTAGTCTATTCTCGAAAAGAAGAGAAGAATGCGGATCATCTGAGGACGGTACTTGGTACACTTCGGCATCAGAAATTATATGCTAAATTTTCTAACTGTGAATTCTGGTTGTCTTCAGTGGCATTTCTGGGGCATATTATAGGAGCTGATGGCATTCGAGTGGATTCCTAAAAGATTGTGGCCGTAAAGAATTGACCTAGCCCTACGACACCGACAGAAGTGCATAGCTTCCTGGGATTAGCTGGTTATTATTAGAGATTTATGGAGAAATTTGCTTTCATTTCAGCGCACTTGACAAGGCTTACTTAGAAGGGAGCGAGATTCCAGTGGTCTGATGCTTGTGAACATAGTTTCCAGTTGTTGAAGGAGAAGTTAACTACGGCTCCAGTCCTGACTCTTCCTGAAGGTCCAGAAGGGTATGTGATTTATTGTGATGCCTCTGGTGTTGGCTTGGGGTGTGTGTTGATGCAACACAGCAGGGTGATAGCTTATGCTTCCCGACAACTCAGGAGACATGAAAAGAATTATCCTACTCATGATTTGGAGGTAGCCGCGGTGGTTCATGCCTTGAAGATATGGAGACATTATTTATATGGGGTTCACATTGATATTTATACTAATCATAAGAGCTTCCAGTACATCTTTAAACAGAAGGAGCTAAACTTGCGACAGCGGAGGTAGTTAGAGTTGATGAAAGATTATGATGTTGATATTCTCTACCATCCTAGGAAAGCTAATGTTGTGGTAGATGCACTTTGCCGCAAGTCCATGGGTAGTTTAGTGGACACGCCTTCAGAGAGGAGAGAGATAGTTCGTGATATTCATCAGTTGGCTAGTCTTGGAGTTCGTTTGGATGATTTTGGAGATATTGGGGGTTCTGTTCAAGGTATGGCTGAATCTTCCATTATTGAAGAGATTAAGCAGCGTCAGTACGAGGATCCTATTCTGGCTCAGTACAGAGACACAGCCCTTGAAAAGGTAAAAACCCCATTTAAACTTACCTCTTATGGAACATTATTATTCAAAGGCAGGTTGTGTGTACCTAATGCTGCGGGTTTGCGGTGACAGGTGATGGGTGAGGCACATTGTGCCCGCTATTCTATCCACCTAGGGTCAACAAAGATGTACCATGATCTCAGATGCTTATACTGGTGGGATGGTATGAAAAAAGATGTAGTAGAGTTTGTCGCTCAGTGTCCGAATTGCCAGCAGGTTAAGATTGAGCACCAAAAGCCCGGTGGGCTATTGCAAGAGATGGAAATACCGACGTGAAAGTGGGAGATCATTAATATGGGTTTTATTACAGGTTTACCTTGCACTCCACGGAGGTATGATTCTATTTGGGTTATTGTTGATCGGCTGATGAAATCTTCCCATTTTTTTTCGATCCAGATAACTTACTCCACTGAGGATTATACCAGGCTTTATATCAGGGAGATTATGCGACTTCACGGTGTTCCCATAGCTATTATCTTCGATAGAGGTGCCCAATTCACGGCAAGTTTTTAGAAATCATTTCAGGCAGGCTTGGGGACATAGGTGAGTCTCAGTACAACATTTCACCCCCAGTCTGATGGATAGGCCGAGTGCACTATTCAGACATTGGTAGATATATAACGGGCCTATGTTATTGATTGTAGAGGTAGCTAGATATTTAGAGTTTCAGATTGGTGATTGGGTTTTTCTTAAAATGTCACCTATAAAAGGTGTTATGAGGTTTGATAAGAAAGGAAAGCTCAGTTCGAGATATATTGGGCCATATCAGATTATCCGTAGAATAGGTAAGGTTGCCTATGAATTAGATGTGCCAGCTGATTTGGAAGCGGTACACTCGATATTCCATGTTTCTATGCTTTGTAAGTGTATTAGTGACCCTTCCAGAATCTTTTCTGCGGATGATATCCAGGTCACAGAAGAATTATCTTATAGAGAGCAGCCCATAGCCATATTGGATCGTCAGGTGAGAAGGTTACGAAATAAAGATGTGGGCTCTGTTAAAGTACTATGGCGAAATAATAACCGAGTGGAAATGACCTGGGAAGCTGAAGAACAGATAAAGAAGAAGTATCCTCACTTGTTTTCAATGCCTATAGGTAATTTAATTCTTCGCTTGACTCTGTTGCGTGATAAATAAATTGTTGACCAATAAATGTATTGTTGTGATAATTGAAAAGGAAACTGCCCCAAATTGTTTGTATGACTCATAAGGATGGTTCAAAATTCGAGGATGAATGTTCTAAGGGGGGAGGATGTTAGAACCCGTATGTCCTTTATTGGATCAAGTAGGAAAGGTTTGGTACCAAAAATGGAATTTTTTAAAGTTGGAGATCATGAATTAATTAGGTGGTGCCCACATAAACTTGTGTTAAAGTTTAATTAGAACAAGTATGGTGTGGGCCATGTTCACTTGGCCAAGACTTGCTCTATATATATGAGATGATCTCTTTAGTTCTCTTATCATTCCAACACTTAGAAAATATAAGAGAAAAAGAAGCAAAAGTTTGGAAAACCTTCAAGAAGGGTTCGACCAAGGTAAGAGAATTTTGAAAATTATTTCTAGCCTTTCCAAAAAAAAATTGTTTATGCAAACCCCCTATATTGAGGTCCCTAAGTAGAGTGGAAGTGTCGTTGGACCGATTAGCCCTCTATTTTTCTCAATTTTGGAAACCCTATCCCATTTGTGGAGTTGAAGATAAAAGGTAAGATTTGATCTTGTTTTATGTGTTATAAAGGTTGTAAGCATGTTGTAGTATGTTAAAATGGAGGAAAATCATGAAATATGGAATGTTGGAAGTGAATTATATGTGAAGATATATGGGGGCGTGTGAGTATGTATGGGTTGTGTAGTGTTATGTTGTGTTGGAATATGAATTGATGCCTAGTTATTATATTACGATCATTGTAGGGTGAAGGATGATTGAGAATCATCCATATGTGTATGTTAGTGTGTTAGCCGAAATTATGAATATGGTTAAATAATGAAAGGGAGCTATTATTGTTATTTTGCCTTTCGAATTGATTATTAATGTTGCAAGGTTGTTGTTGTTGTTGTTGATTAATTGAGCCGAGTTGAATTCTTGGGGTGGCCTATTTTCAGGGAAAATGCTGCCTAAATTTTTGTAGAATTAAGGGCAAAGTTGGAAATTAATGCCCAAAAAGTCTTTAGTTAATTGTTTGACATGTTATGGCTTGTTTGTAGACCTTGGACAGTCTGAAGCATATGTTGGATTTGGCTTGCGTTTGGAATATATTGGAGAGCATTCGAAGCTATCTTCCTTTTCGACATGCCTTAGTTGAAAGAGGCTATGAAATGAGCCTCGAAGAAACTCTATTCTCGTAATCCGAGCATGTTTATGATTCGTATTTATTCCTTGGTATTCTTGTGTTAATATGTCATCACATTGATCCTTATGTCTTTGGAATTTATAAGTTGCAAAGGGTATGTGAAAGCTAAATTGTTTTTAAAGAACTTATTATTTAACTATTCTAAAACTACAAACGTCTATAACTTTTACAGGAAAGCTCGGATTGCTTCAGAAAATTTTGTAGGTGTTTGTATGATCTAGTATAAGTATGTTTTCTATAGGTTAGGCCAGTTCAGGTCTCCACCTGTCCGTGGGTCCCGCGGCGCCCTTTTATGTGAGTTTGGTGACTTTTGAAAGAAAATGTAATAATTGTTATTCCAATTTCAAATATGACTACTTTAATTATCTTTTAGATTTATGATAATGATTTTATGCATATGAATACTCACTACTCCGCTCGTGCCTACTATGATATAGTTTGTCGGTTCCCAAGTCTATTGGTTGTCGTGCGCACTATGATATACTTCGGTGTTATGTTGTGTTTACAGTTCACCGAGCCTCGCCCAAGGGCCGGGATACGCTTTTGTTTGGCGTTATGCTGTGATTGGGTGTTATGCTATGTTTGGCGTTATGCCATATTGTGATATGTGATGGGGATTCCGAGATTTGCAACCTTCTGGTGTTATGTTGTGTTATGGCACCATTGACGGACAGACGACCATAGTTCCTGCGCCCCATGCATGATTTGTATTTGAAAGTAAATATTTTAATATTTTTGGGTATGCATTTGCCTTCCATACTTTTATTTTGATTATTACTCAGATTTATGTTTTGTACATTCTGCTTTGCATACTCAGTACATATTTCGTATTGACCCCCTTCTACGGGCACTGCGTTTTATGCCCGTAGGTATAGACATATAGTTTGGTGATCCACCAGCTTAGGACCCCCTTTTGCTGTTGGAATGCTCCCCCTATTTTGGAGCCCACTTTTGGTATACCCTCATTCGTTGTTTTGCATATATTTATTTGAGGGTACGACGGGGTCCTGTCCCGTCCTATGATTCTATCAGTCTGTTTAGAGGTTTGTAGACATATATGTGTGGGTTGTGCCCAGTCCATTTGACTAGACTTGCATGATGTGTATGTTGGGCGGCTTTACCCGCCATGACGGCCTTGTCAGCCCGTATATGTATATATGATATTTTGTTGGCTCTGTGTGGCCTTGTTAGTATCTTCTGGTGTGCAGGGTTATTTTGGGATAGTTTGTGAGATAAAGGAAACTCTGCTGAATATTTTTAAAAATCTAAGTCACCTGTTTGTAACTCGACTTTGTGATTGCGTTTGGGAGCCCTTTCTGGGCTCTAGTCACGGCCCACGGGATTGGGTTGTGACATTTCTCGTGTGGAAAGGCTTAGGCCCAAGAATTAAAAGTCTTGAAACGAAGTCAAAAATCAGGAAAGTGTTAACACTAGTGCGTATCGCAGAAGGAACACGCACTTATACTGTTTTTTAGCTCACTTGAAAATTTTATATATTCGATTTGGTTGCTTAAAAATTGGGGTTATACCCTTTTCCCCTTAATTTTGACCCCATGAACAAGAATCTGAAGTCGGATTTTTGAAATAATGCATGAATTTTGACATATATTGAAATTAAGGTTCCGGGCACTTCCAAGGCACATTTTCGGGCACTTTTTGGGGTCGTTTCAACGTGCTACTTGAGAGGCAACCCAAGATATTTAATGTAACCTTTGTGTTATTGTTTTACTTTTAAGTTTCTCATCTTGTAGGTAGTTCAATTTTCTTGTTTTGGTTGTAAATTTGGACCCAAGGACTAGTGGCTTATCGGGTAATAGTTTGTTCTATGAAGGACATACAAGAACAGGGCTAAGTCAAACAAACCAATGCTAAAAAATTAGAGAAGTTGATTCTACAACTAGTTCTACGAGTCGTGGTTCATACCACGACCAATACATTAACTCATAGAATCACTTCCACTAAGTAAAATTTTATGCACTCCAGTCCACGAGCCAACTTTACTGCCCGTAGATAAAACTATGGGTCATGAATGAGGCTCATAGACCACAAGTAAGATTTCTAAAACTTGCTAAGTATTGATAGCATCTACGATCCAATATATGGGCCTTATGTCTATGTACGTCTCATAGATAGATTCATAGTGCCAATATCCCTAATGGTTCAGATAACTAGAGACCTTGACCTACGGGCCATAGAATGTCTTATGACCCATAATCGGGCATTCGTATGGCCTGAACCCCACTTAAACCCGACCTAGTCAAGTGATTAAAAGAAGGGTAAAAACAATTAACCCTCATTCTTCTTGTATTTTCAAAATACCCTAAGCCTTTCCTTTTTCCCCAAGAATCTGACCACTGTCCCAGCCACCACCATTGTTTTTGACCAACATTCTGGCAAAATTTTAGCCACTCACTAGCGCACCTAGGCTTTTAGTTTCTCAAATTTCTCTTACAAATTTTCGACTGTTTGACAAAAATTCTAGTATGTGCTTGACTTAAATTTTTATATTCTACCAAAAATTGTGTTAATAGGTTGAGACATTGTTGGGAATGATATTTTGATGTTCATGTTCTTATATTGGGTGTTGCCTATACATGAGGAGTATTATATGCTTGGAACTAATTATTTAATTGCATATGTCAGTATATTGAAATAAATATACTTGACCACAAAGTGTTTGTATGTTGTTGTTTGAAACCACGATGTCACTTGTCATCAGAATTATATTGAACTATTTGATTGTAATTGACATATGTTTGCGTGTGTTACATGATAGCATGTTACATTAGTTGTCTAATGGTGGTCAGAGTGTTATGTGCATGATAAATTGCTAGTAATGGGGTAGATTAATGAGTCATACATGTAGGGTGTTGGGTAACTCGGTGAAAATGTGTTATAGGATGAATTGAGTCCGTGAATTTGCTTCAATGCTGCTTAAATTGATATGCCTTATTGTTGGATGTGATTGTCGGGTTGAACATTGATTAATGAAACCCTTTTTGGTTGCCATAGAAAACCCAAGTTGCTTTTTTTTCATAGTACGAGGGTCTTCTATGGCCCTTGTATTAATCCACATACCGTAGTTGCCCTTTATATGTTGAGTTCAACAACTTGGAGTTTTTTGAGATGTCATTAGATGAAACCACTTATGGACTGTAGTTTAGACTATGATGCATAACCTGGTTTTATAAGCTCCTTGCTAACAAATATTGATTCTGGACTTATCCTACAACTCAATCTACGACCCATAGTTAAATCTACGAGTTGTACCTAGTCTCATAGGTGTATTTATAGTAACTTGAATTATTGTACTCTGCCACCTACGAAGGTCTTCTACGGCCCGTAGTTTTCCCGACAACTCGTAGATGAGCCTTCGTAGATCCTTTCATCACTTATTTTTATAACATTGTGATTTTATTTCCTATATTATTAGGACTGAAATATGTGTTAATTGTGTGGATTCCAGGTTCGATGGCTCTCAAATCTAGGAAAAGTGTGGTCAAGCCTATGCAAACCCTATACCCCATTCGCTCATAAGGTTAGTGGGCCACTTGAGGATCTTGGCATCCAGCCAGATCTAGGTGTCGAGTGACGACATACATGGGCAGAAGTTAGATAGACAGTACCACCCTAAACTCAGGCTATAGCAGTCCAGCCTCCCCAGTCTGATGAGGGAGACGCCGAGCAGAGCAGCTCCATGCAGATGACAGACTTTGAAAAGGGGTCTCGAGTAGGTTCAAGTGACAGTTGATATGCTGTTAAAATACAATATATTTAATGCCTAAAACTTGTGATTTTGTGTGTTCTCAATGCGACATTTATGGTTTTTATGTGTTTTTTGTAGTTGTTTTTGCAGGAAAAGCAGGTTGGCACAATTTTGGGAAGATTGCATACTTTTTCTAGTTTTTGCATAAGTACGAGACTCTCTACGAGTCGTAGAGCCATCTATGAGTCATAGAGTTTGTTTCATAGGAATTTTTAGTGTTGAATGAAAGTCTGAAGATCTAAATTTCAACAACATGAGACCTCTTTACGACTCGTAAGTCACTCTACGAGTCGTATTGAGGGATTTCATAGAAATTTTCAGTGTTTTTTAGTGTTGGACCAAGTGATTTAGATATGGACTATGAGAGGTCAATACGAGTCATAGACGAAACTATGACTCATGAAGATGTTTTGTAGCAGTGAAGTCCAAGATTCAAGAAACTGAACACAAAAGCCCAATTATTACTCGTAATCCCAGATACAAGTCGTAACTGTGAGTTGTAACTGCCACTGATCAATTATTCTAATACTTTTAGGGACTTGTTTGTAAATACTATAAATAGTAAATATTAGGTCATTACACGCAGTTATTTAGACAGTTTTTCATAGATTACAGCAGACATAGAGTAGAGAGCATGAAATTAGAGAATTTTTAGGGTTTTAGATGTGGAGACTAAATATCGGAGAAGAGAATACACTTGTGGATTCATTGTATCTATCAACCTTATGATTCTCAATACACATTTGGGTTTTCTTGTTCTTCAACCTATTTGGATAAGTGATTAATTGTGTCTTCTCAATTCATAGTATCTTTATCTTCCCATAGCATGAGTGGCTAAACCCACAACTTGGGATTGAGGGAAGCATGAAGATCTAACTAAATAGACCCCAATTATTTTCAATTCTTAGAATGGTTATTTGCATATATTAATCAAATTTCTTCACTTGCATGTTTTCTAGTGGTGGGCAACGTTTCAACTCGCCTAGTGTTACCTTCCCAATCTATGTGGTAATGAATAGGAAAAGAGATTGATTAACAAGATTCAATGATGTGTTCTCATCTGATCATCCGAATTGCTCTCCATTATTGATTGTCTTCCATTTTAGTTAGTTTAGTTTAATTTTTTTATCAATCATTGCAACCTCTCTTTTTGGGAATTGAGTTAGTTAATATTTGAATTGTTTATTAGTGAACCAATTTGTGAAGTCTCTGTATTCCCTGTGAGATTCAACCCTAATCTTGGTTAGGTTTAATATGATGATGGCTTTGTCCTCAAAAGAGAGGTGTATCTTAAGCGTGATCAAAGAAAATGGTATCGTTGCCAGGGAGTATGGCGAGACTTTGATTGAATTCACTAGTAGTATAATTCGAGTGTTAATTTTCTAGTTCCCTTGTACTTTACTTTTGTTTTTATTTTTGTTAAGTATCTTTGTAGGGTATACAGGTTTTGTATCCCCAACACAAGGAGACAAGGCATTCGCTTAGATCCAATTATCTTTGAGATCTAACGGGTTAGAAGAAGAATAACTCAACCAAATGCTAATATCGGGTTAATAAAGCTGTGAATCAGAATGTTGATGTTGATGATAGGGATGACAATCCACCTCCTTTGGAGAATAGGCCATAACCCAAAAACTTCAATAAGAATGCTTGTAGATGAAATCAATATAGATTGAATCCCATGGCTATGGATATAATTGGAGCTATAGTGTTTCCAAACTACCGACCGACACTAAGTTCACTGTTTCAAGTGGATTGCTTCAAATGCTTCAAAATCGTGGTTTGTTTGAGGGTCTACCATCTGAGGTCCTTGTAGCCATCTGCATAATGTAGGTTTTGTTTGAAAGAGTGTAATGGGAAGTCTGAATCTTTTTATGCTATTGGATTGCGTGTTTTCCCACTATCCCTTACGAGTAATGCAGCAGTATGGCTATCTGAGCTCCCACAAAGCTCAATCACCAGTTGGGCAGATTTACAGAAGGCCTTTTTGGAATGGTACTTTTCAAGGTCAAAACTAATTATTCATGGGGACAACGAGAGAGACCTTCTATGAGGAGTTATTAATGTTGGTTCAAAGCAAGTTAATATAAATAAGGAGATCATGTAACAGCTTGCTCAACTCCGCACAAGCATGTATGTGGTTATTAAGAAAAATCAAGAAAGAGTCCACACGATAGTCCATCAACTTTCTTGAGCACCCGTGTATGATGAGCCTTATTAACATGAGGATGCTTGCTTTATGAGTGATCAAATGGTGTGTTTCTGAAACGATGCCCAAGGGTCCAATTCAGACTTTTGGTGTCAAGGTTCCGGGAACCAACGTTGGAACTATACAAGAGATGGAGTTTATAGAGATAACCGAGGTGGTTATTATGAGAGGAATAAGGTTCTAGAAGCCAAGTGGGGTAGAAGATATGGTTTTAGGAATGGTAAATATGTTCCACCCCATAATCGTGATGTCAAGGCAAGCAACTCTAGGATTAAAGTAGTGTTCCACCAGTTGTTGAAGAAGGTCGAGACCCACGATGAAACTCTATGGGGAATGAAGTTTGATATTTCAAGCATTAATCAAAACATAAAGTCTTATTTAGTGGCCATCAAGCGACTTGAGCAACAATTCGGTCAAGTATCTACTCAATTAAATCAACGCCAGAAAGGTACATTGCTGTAACACTCCATACAAACTATAAATATTAGTACTACACATATGAAACATGATATGGACTTTCAAATTAGTGCCTATTTTAAAAGTGTTTGCATCTCGCGTTAAAGGGCATCATGTGTATCTAAATTTTAAGGAAGTTGCATGTATACATGTTTTGCGTAGAGTTAAGGGAACTAAGATCCTAAACAAAAGGAAAGCAAATTGAGGTGCTTGTAGGACTTAGGAAGCTAGCAGGTGAGTCAGCTACTTGCTTAGCTTGAACTTGCGAGTTAAACGGAGATGAGATCCAACGTCAAAATTATCCACTTTCAATTATGAATAAAGTCCGAGTTAAGGAGGTATATTTGGCCCATGTTTTAGTACTATAAGTGGGCTGTATTTACATCCCAACATTATGGAAGAAAAGGGCCCAACTACATTCTACAATTCTTAACCAATTGGGCAAAAATAAAAGAAGGAAAATCTGCACATAGGCAGCCCAAGATCCATCTATTTGGAGCCCAAAAAGGCCCAAGTGAAATGAGTTAAATAGCTGCAACACCAGCTTATATGTAAGGCTAAGAGATCCTTAGTACGTCGGCCAAAAATATCTTCAAAATGGGATCAAAGCAGCACCTACAAGTCATTACACTTTGAACATAAGAAAAAACATAGATTGCTCTCTACTTTTGCTCTCAATGTTTAGTTGGTTTTTCAAGCAGCTTCAAGAGACCTTAAGGCTTCTTTGGGAAGTCCTACACATGAGGTTAAAGGTAAGTAGGTGTACTCATGTGTTTGGTATGGTTTCCCTATGAAAAACAAGAGAGTATGTTAGTTGTGTTGAAGCTGAAATTTTTGGACAGAATGTGTTGTTGATGTTGCTATGAGCTTTTCTTGTTAAATTAAGGGTTGTTTCTCTTCTTGGTTTGCTGTATTATGAATTATTACTTATGTACTTAACAAAGGATAGGTTGGATGTGGTATAATCAGGCTGTTTGATTGCCTTTATAGCCCGTAAAAGTGAGTTTCTATATGATGTCGCAATTGTGTTGTTGATTGAACTTGTGGATTGATGTATATAGGGCTGTTGCTTCACGTCTTTCATGACTGATCTGGTACTTTCCTGAGACTATTGGAAGGCTTCTAGTATGTATAAATGTGTTGAAAACAGTTTGGTTAACGTTGGGATAGGTTTGAAATTGCCAACGTCGAAAGGTAGCGAAAAGGTGTAACGTTATACTGTCCATTTGTGTGTTGTGTAAAACTGCTATGTGTTCTGTTTTGGGGGCTGTTGTAAGACTGTTATGGAACTACAATAGGCTGTACATGATATTTAGATGAGAATGTGTGTTAGAAAACACAATTAGAAGCGAAGACGTTGGAGGAATACACTTGAGTAATAACTACATGTTTGCTGCCCGTGTATCGTTTATCTATGAGATTGGGTTACCTAGATGTTTTTGTTGGATATTAATGCTAGTTTTATCACCTACTATGTTGAAGATAAATAATTGTAGGAAGGGCAGGTTGTCCCAAGGTAATAGCGAGGTCATACAGCGAGGAATGTAAGGCTATTTGCTTTCGTTTCATTTGGCATGAAATCTAAAGTTCTCCTTGGCACATAAAAGCACTTACCAATTCCGACATGACTACTAACTGTGTCTCCACTCTTTCATATGTTCATATTAATTCAAAGAGATTGTACATTGTTTATAGATAGGTGGTAGCCCGAGGGGGCTCAAGAAGAGCCTAGGATAGGTACGATCCTATCATGGGGGGGCAGCCCGAGGGGGCTCGAGAAGAGCCTAGCATAGGGACGAACCCGATATAGTTTACCCTTAATCTGCTGGGTCTTTCATAGTATATGTTGTGCACAGATTTCATAGTAAAGGTAACGTGATAAAGAGGACATAAAGTACATGATCCCAAAATATAACTAAAGGTGGTCTCTTACCACACATCAGTGCATAGTTTCATTTGAGTTGTTATTTCATATACAGTGTTGCCTTCCTTACATATTCAATACATTATCTCGTACTGATGTCCCTTACGGGGGACCTGTATTTCATGCAGCAGGTACAGGTACAAGTAGATCTCCCCAGTAAGAGTACAGGATATCCAGCTATGGTTACCAAGCTCCAGGTTGCTTCGGGGCTTTGTGTGTCTAGAGATTATATATATTTGTGTTGTACAGTTGTTTAGGCGGGGCCTGTCCTAACCCTTATAAGATATTTTTCCTATTTTTGGAGGCTTTGTAGACTATGTAAATTAAAATGTGATCATATTTTGTACTCTGGACAACGTGGCCCCAATGGCCTAGTCATATGCTTTTCCTTTTGGCATTTTAGTGCTATCAGGTGGATTATGTCTAACCCTAAATTGTTTTGTATAGTAAGTATGCCAGGAACCATGAAGAACAAAGTTAAAGGAAAGGAAGTGGAAGTGGTGGTTGGTTTAGCCAGCCAAAGGGGCAGCGTAATGAGGCCTAAGATGCGTCTCTATCACAAATATCTCCAACTCCTTCAGCTCCTGGTGAACTTGGGAATAGTTAAATTCCCCTAGAACCACCTATTAATGCTATAGTGAAGGATCTAAGAAATGCAGTCCAACTATTGACACATACAGTTGCTAGCCAAAGTCAAAGACAGGAAGGTCCAGTTATATATATAGGTAGGGTGATTAGGGCAGCTGGTACGAGGATACATGACTTTCTTAATTTAAACCCTCCATTATTCACTGGGTCAGATCCTAATAAATATCCCTATGAT
>DF360066.1:40789-66666 GCA_000787875.1 Solanum virginianum | reverse complement strand
AATCATATACTACATAAGGAGGAGGAGTAAACATCCAAAGATAAAGAAAATATATTTATGCACTAAGAGTCCTACGCTATATAGTTTATTTAGAATCCTAATTGTGGAATACAACGTAAAAAGAAAGAGGTAAAACTTCAATAATGAAAAAAATATTATTTACACAATTATATTTCATGTAATATAGAATTGTGAGTTTATGTAGAATTATTATTATGGTTGCCATAAATTAGCCGAATAAAAGAATATTATTTTAGTTTAAGTTAATTTTTTATTTCAGAGATCACATTTATATAGGGAAATTTAACCATTAATATAGAAAAGAATATTTACT
This sequence comes from Solanum virginianum, assembly GCA_000787875.1. Lineage (NCBI taxonomy): Eukaryota > Viridiplantae > Streptophyta > Magnoliopsida > Solanales > Solanaceae > Solanum > Solanum virginianum. The sequence goes on along the minus strand of DF360066.1, from coordinate 66,332 downwards.
GAATTTGAGTTGACTTCAAAGTCTTAAATTGTTAAAAAAGAAATTATATAAAAAATAGTAAAAAAATAATTTTATCTAAAAAAATCTTTTAATAAAAAATAAAAAATTTAATTAATATTATTAAGGATCTTCGCAATTAAAATATAATATATATATAGATAGATAATTGTAACTTTTCACTATGTCAGACGTAAGCACAAAGCCAGTAGTCATGAATCATGATATCCTATTGAACCAAAATTATCAACACCACGCCTAACGAGGCAATAGCCTTCATTCACCTTTTGGTCCCCAAAAGTTGAAATATATATATATATATATAAAATATGTTTTTAATTATATTAAATTAGAATTAATTTATTTTAATCTATCTTCAATATAAATTTATTATATAAGTTAATTTATATGTTTAAATTATTTTTAAAATTTAAAATATATAATTTTAATTAAATACATAAAATATTTAAGTTTTTTTATAATTATATTTGTAATAAGTAATAGCTATATTTCTTTTTTATCATAAATAATTTATAAAAAGAATAAAATAAGAAAAAAATAATTTAAAAAAAGAAAAGAAAAAATAGAAGGAAAAAACAGGGAGAAGGAAAAAAATGAAAGAAAGAAAGAGTAAGGGAAAAAAAAGAGCAAATTTTTTTTTTAAAAAAATAGAAAAAAATAGAAAAAAAATAGGAGTAAAATCATATAGAAATTATAAGCAAATATTAGGGATAAAAAGGTAAATTTATTGGTCTGACTTTAAGCTAAAAAGAAAAAAGTAAGGAGGTAAGCAAACATTAGGGATAAAAAGGTAAATTTATTGGTCAAACATAAATAACTTTTAAGTTAAAAAGAAAAAAGCGGGGGGAGGGGAGACCAACTTCTAACTTTTGACTTATTTTAAGTTATTTTTAACTTATTTTAAGCTACTTTAAGATTTGTCAAACACTTTCAAAACTTAAAAAGAACTTAAAAGTAGGTTTGACCAACTTTTAAGCTCATCCAAACACCCTCCTAATTCAATTCTAAAACTTCCTGATAAGCTAACTCACTATTGTACATAGTTAAAAATCTATTACTATTAAAAAGAAAATAAAGTAGATATATGAGTTTTTAGCTGAAACAAAGAAATATTGTAAATGAAAAATCAAGAAAATAGAAATAAGTACATGGGTTTTTAGTTGAAATAACAAGAATGAGATATTTATTATATATAATAAAAGAGTACAACTGATATTTGTATAATTAAGTTGTGTGTAAGTATCTAGTTTTTTTTTTTAAAAAAATTTAGAATAGAAATTTAAATTGAGCAAATTCAGTAGATATTTGATAAGGATATTTATCATTAATCCATGTATGATAAGCATAATTATAAATTTGTATTGATGTTTTTAGAACTAAGTTGTGTGTAAGTATTTTTTTTTAAAATAAATTTATAATAAAAATTTGGAGTGAGAAAATCAATAGATATTTTAAATGACTATTAATCATTTGCCATTGAATGATGAGCATAAAATTATAGATAATAAAAGAGTATAATTGATATTTCTAGAATTGAGTTATGTGTAAGTATCTAGTTTTTGTTTTGTTTTGTTTTAATTTTTTAGAATAAAAATTTGAATTGAGCAAATTCGTAGATATTTGATATGGATATTTATTATTTATCATTATATGATAAACATAATTATATATTTGTAATGATATTTCTAGGTGTTTTTTTATAATAGAAATTTGGAGTGAGAAAATCAATAGATATTTTAAATTGTTATTAATCATTTGTCTTTGAATTATAAGCATAATTACAAATATGTCATTAGTCGTCCATAGATTGACTTTTCTATATAATAGAAATATTATCTGAGATTTTCTTTTATTTTTAAAATCGTGCATATTTTTAATTTTAGTGGACAATATCACGTTTAGATCAAGAGTAGTTACAAGATTTCGTTTTGTACACATGTTTAATATTTATTTATAAATTTATTTTTTTATATTAATTAAATAATATTAAATTATCTTATTAAATGTAAGATAAATATTTAATAAATATTATTAATAATGATAAATTTCAAATAATAATGTTAAACAATTTTAAATTTTAACAATAAAAATAAATTTTAATAGTATATATTTGTGTATCAGTAAATCATTCTTTTTATGCACAAATCTAATATGAAGAGATTCATAATTAATCGCTAATTTTTCAATTCAAAATAGTTAATTTAATTAGCATATAATTTTTTGAAATATGAGTCCTGTTTTAGTTATAATTATTAGTTCTGAATTTATATTATTCAATTATAGCTTTATTATGTTGGATGTCAAGTAATTTTTTTAAAATATAATTTATTTAAAACATTTTATTTTAATTGGTTGACGCACTGGTAATGTTTTTTTCTAAACTTTCGTAGAATAGATTAAAATAATAAACTGCCATTATAGTTAAACCAAAGTGTCTAAATAAATAATTTATTTATATGAGGTAGAGTGATAAACTGTCTAAAGGCCTAAATATGTAGCACGTGGAGCTGAAAGAGGAAGTAGGCCCACACTTTTAATGGAAAGCTGCATAGAAATTAAATAATGATAATAGTATTTTTTTGTCTAATTTAAAATAGTGAATGGTCAAAGCCGCAATATATAACAGAGCCGAAACAAAGTATTTTGAGAAATGTCCAAATTGCCCCTATGCTTAACAAGCAGGTATGTTGACAGAGAGTAGCTTAAACATACTCCCACTTATATAATAAACTAGTTACGAAGATTCCGTGCAATGCACGTGTCAAATAATTATTTATAAATTTATTTTTTAATAATATAATTAAATATTATTAAATTTTAAATTTAATGGTTTAGTGATTTTAAAAAATATATATGTAACACTTTCTTTTTGACATAAATATAATCACAGAAAGATATTAAAATAGTTATTTAATTTTACTTGTTCAGTTTTAAAAAAAATATTTTATCCTAATTTTAGTATTTACCTAAATTAAAATAACTGATCTGGATGAATAGTGAATTCATAGTTAAAGCAAGTGAAAAAATTATTTACTAGCGACAATATTGCAAAATTATAGTTGAAGCAAGCAACTGCCTTAAAAAAATTAAATTAAAAAATCAATAAACTATTTTTATGAATCTCGTATAATGTATAAAAAGAAATAGGTAGTTTAAACAGGCAAATCAATAAAGAGGTGTCTGCTTGCCGCGTGGCTCCCTCTTCTTAGAGAATAGAATATTTTTGAAGTTATTTTAACCTCTAAGTTCACCTTTATATTCTGTTTTCCAATATTTTGTCACTCCTTTAGGTCCATATTTTATGATGCCTTTGTATGAACATATATTTTTTTAAAAATAATCATTCATAAAAAGTTTACAATGTTCTTATTTAATTAATTATTTCCATAAATTTTGGTTATATAAACTTTTTTATTGGAATTAGAATACATGTATAACTAATAATTAATATTTTTTAATGATGTAAAAAGTTACCTTTTTTAGGTTAAAATCTTGATAAAAGATAATTAGTAGGCGCATGTTGAGATTTTTTCCTAAGAAGAGGAGGGACTAGTAAAGTACATCATATTCATCAAAAAAAAAAAAGTTTAAAACAAACTGACCAATGGTTTGTATTTCATCAAAACTTTTAAAACAAATTGACTAATGGTTTGTATTTTTGCTAAAAAGAAAGAAATACCATATTGTGCAATTAATTATTTTAAAATTAGTTAGCATTTCATTATAACATTTGAAAAAAAAAATCCATGTTCCTAGATCTTTTTTGTTGCAGATTAATTAATATCGATAATTAATAAACTAAATTACATAAATACACAACATGTTTTTCAATAATACTATTTTACTATATGTATTTTGTACGTATATGTCGTGTCAGTTTAAAAATTATATATAAATAGTAATTGCCATTAAAATAAATACAATATTTATATAAACAAAATTAAATAGATATCATTAATTTGATGCAATAGTTTAATTTATTATGTAATGAAAAAAATCAATTCAATTACTTATAATATGAATATTTTAATAGTTTATGAATACAAAGAGCAATAATTTGGAGTTAAATAATTAATAATTAAATAATTAATTGATTGAAGTTTAATTTTAAAAAAGACTCCTAAATTTAAAAGGAGGAGTTTAATGTTTCCTACGTAATTTTAATTATTTATTTTCTTTTTTAAATTTGTTATATTACATACTTTTATTAAAAAGGTATTTAATAATCTAAATTTTAATTAATTTTAGAGTCTTAAATATTAGAAAAACAATAATATTTTTTCTTTTTCCTTCGTAACCTAGACAATTATTTATATAGAATAGTCGTAAATCAAGAGTGAATTCTAAATATAAAGAAATCCTAATCCAAAAGTGAATCTTGAAACTAAGTAAATAAAAAATAAAAAAATAAATTAAAAAAATAGTGAAAAGACGATTTTATCTAAAGTAAAGTCTTTTAATGAAGGGCAAAAAGTTCAAACAACATTTCTAAGGGCCTTCACACTTTTAATATTGTATAGATATAGATTAATAAAAAAATCGAAGAAAAAAAATCAACAATATGATATGCTAAAAGGAAAAAAAAAAATCAATCTACACTTTCTTTGTTGCTCTATATCAACTCCCATAACTTTTTTTCACTTTTAATAATGGTGTCACCATGGATCTTAACCCAAAGTCCTTATTAGATCCATCAACAACTCGATTTTTTTTCTTTTTTTTAAGCTCTTTTTTCACAGTCACTTTTGAAGTCAAAGATGCATCCTTTTTTGACTAATTTGATAATTATAATACTAAAAGATATAACATTCATATGTATCAAAAATTTGTAGATGAAAAAACTATAATTTTTTTAAAAAAATTTGATAATTGATGAGTTGAAAAGAAAAAAATGGAAGAAGAAAAATTATTATGATTTGGAATAAATAGAAGAGAAGAAAATTTGAAATTTGAATTGTTTGAATGTGTTAGCCTACGAATTCTGACGCTGCCTGGGAGAGATTGATATCAATTTTGTTTTGCATGATTTGTGAAATTGACAGTTAATTTGATATCTTTTCTTTTTTAGCTTAATAGTCAATAAGGTAAAGTATAGGCAATTTGTGTATCAGGCGATATTAGGGGATGTATCCCAAAATCATCAATTTTAAGGGACTTTTTGTAATTTTAAAAAAAGCAAGAATAAAAATGTAATTAACTCTTAGCACTACGAGATTTATGTAAGTTATACTTAAATATAATATAATTTAATATGAATCTGTTAAGATTCATAATTAAACCTTTATTAGTAATAGTTATAAAATACTACATTTAAGAGTCGTCATATACCCTCTTAAATCAATGTATGGAATGGTTTTTCCATTTTAAAATGTCAATAATTATATCTTGGGCCAAAAGAAATCAGAAACAAATTTTAGGATTCGAAACTAGTGTTTGACCATAAATTTTGAATTTGATTTGAGATTTTATCTTCAAAACTCTATTTAGCTACTAAATCTAATTATATTTTATAAATTTGATCTTCAAAGAATTTCAAACACTCCTGCTCACAAAACTTCAAATATTTTCAAGTAAAATGCATGTTCATGTACAATTTTACATTTCAAAAATTTAAAATTTTAAATTTCAAGTTTCAAGAGCGTTTATCATTTTATATGTTGATATTCTCTATAAAATGTGCATTAAAGAATGTTTATTTATATCAATTAATATTATAATAAAATTTTATAGAATTTGAGAGACCTCTGCTCTGGCTGAATGCACACCAATACAAAAAAACAACTGGTTAGAAGATCAGAAGCAGAGTGTGATGATGAAGACCAAGAAATTGAGTGTTTTCCTTCGTGATATAGCATAGAGTCTAATATTTTGAGAGCCAATATATTTGAGGAAAACTGAGCTTCTACAAAAATTAATACGTATCTCTCATGTTGATCTTTTAGAGACCCAAATAAATATATATCCATTAAAGCAGCCAAGAAGAGACTCATTGGTGAAAACTAACTATACACTTACATGAAAATATAATAGTATTGAGATCCAACAAAAAGTAATAACTGAAATTCTCAAAGTATCCGTTATGTTATATACTATAGTATAATTCTACACCTTGAATACTGTATTATATACTATAGCTTTATACTTCTAATATAGCTAGGCTCATGCAGGTCCTACTTCAACAACCCATCTTCGTAAACTAATTACACCTGAGTTGTTTTCAACTATATCACCACAAACTTGATAGCTAAAATTGAAGGAGGGAACAACATAAATTTTAGTTAGAATCTTGTTTTTTTTAGAAAATAATTGTTTTAAGTGTATTGTCAATGTTAGCTGCATCAACTTTTCTTTGCCTATCAGTAAACACCTACTTTGCAGATTTCCTTTAGGTCACGCCCTCCGCAACAACATCTAACACATTTAATTTTTTCACTGAATGCAAGAGAAGTGTTAGTTGGTCCTGCTAAAGTTTTCTACGCGGCTAGAATATCAGTTGCCTCGATGGCATCTTAGTAATAAGACACCTGGTTGTCCACACTCTTTAAAATGGACAACTCTGGTTAGCTTTTTACCAGATAAACCTCAAGACGCAACCACGCTAAGTAGTTATTGATTTTCGAACAAAAGAGCTTGGCGAAAATTTGAAAAGTTGCAACGCTAATATCATGCATAGCAAGCAAAAATTGACGATCAAAATGAACAGTTCAAACCCTTTAAGAAGCACGAAAAGACACTACCATTGATGTATGTTTTGTGCTTTTTCTCTTTTATTAGAAAGTTACGTTTAGCGTAGCGTCGTGCTTGCCAAATGAAAGAGATTTGTCACTCTGAAATAGAAAATCCCTTGATTTCAAGTAATCATGTAAGCCCTATAACATCCAAAGCTGTGGCTGAAGCACAAATTCGCAACGCGACAGCGAAAAAGAAATTAATTTCGAGAAAAAAGAATTTTGTCAAACACTTTATAGGCGCGGGATTAAGGTAAAACATAAACACCAGAGTAAGGGCCATAACAAAGTGCCGAGAATCAAAATACCAAATCATGAACCACCCATACGCGAAACATAGGAAACAAACAACAATGAGAAAATTGTGACCAAGCAAAGCCACAGAGGAACTTATTTTTTCTATATATATGAACGAAAAAATTTTCGTTATCATAAATACATTAGAAATTAACATCAGAAAATATACCTAGATGAACCGATGAAAAACAAACAGCTGCGATGAGATCAAAGATGTCAACATGGTTTCCTTTTTAACAATGATAACTGATCTTCGAGAGACCAATTTCTTTGAGAGACCCAAAAGAATCAAGAATTGTCAAGTTAACTACTCCTAAATCATCAAGTAACCACATGTCAAACTAATACGTTGAGCCCTATTAATAAAGCAAACACGAGAGTACAATTATTTGAGCCACAAAAAGCATCAACAGTAAAAAATATCAAATACCTGTAATACCCCTAAAGCAGTTGGTCAGGAAAAGGTTATTTTGGCCGGTTAAAAAGACAAGACAACCTTTGAAAGCCTAAAGTCCAAGCTCAACAATGCAGAAAACAAGTAAAATTACATGTATGTCCCTAGCTCAAAGTAATCAGAGAGCTCAACTATCCCTTCTATATAAGAAGAATGATAAATTATGTGAATTGTCTCTTTTAAAAATTTAAATATAAAAAAATGTTTTTATTTATATTTTACAAAAAAAATTATGTCCAATTTTTAAATGACAATAACTCGTTATTACTCTTACGGCCTATAAAGGAAAAATAATTCCATCTTTCATTTGGTCAACGACAAATAATTTATTAACATTAACAAGAAAATTCTTTTGGTGTGGAGCCTTGGGCCAAAAAAAAGTTCTACATGTATATCTTCTTTAAAAAAATTCAAATCTCAAGCTCCATTTTTTTACATGTATTTCTTTTTGAAAAAATAAATAAATCTAAATCTCAATTCATAGAGCAACATAAAAGAAAAATGAAGATGCACACATTAATTGTCGGCTTCAAAATAACAAGATATTGTACTAAAGTTAATATAAAAACACTGGACAATGATAAAGATAAATCATGAATAAACTCGAATATATTAAATTAATTGTGATTAATATAAAAAAAAATAGTATAAAGCTATTGATAGCATAGCTCTTCTTAAATAAGACATTGTTTGAGGACTGACTACATATCTTGAATGTTTTTATATTTTATGTGACAAAGTTTATTTTTTTTTTTCAAGAAATAAATATTCAAATATAGAAGAGATTTATATTTTCTTTTGAAAAAAGAAAACAATTATGATAACGTTTGAATTATTTTAAGAGAAAAGAACAACTCAAATATAGTCAAAAATGAGAAAATGATCAAAATAGTTCATGTGTGAACTTGATAAAAATAATCTTTTATGTACCATAAAATATGATTATTTTGGTCTAAAACCTAGGTACTGATTTAAGACTTGTTTTCTTCTCTTTTATTGCATTTCATCAAGTCGAATCAATATCTCTACCTCTATAATAAGGGTAAAATCCACGTACACCTCTCCTCTTCAGATCTTACTAGATATATTATTATTATTATTATTATATAGTATTTTGATAAAAATAAATTGTATTATATTTTATATTTAAATGATATCACATTTCATCAATTTAAAAATTCAATTTATGAAAAATTACCCAACACATCAAATCAATCCCTAAAATAGGAGTTCTAGTGGTTAATTAAGAAGAGAAGAGAATAGGTAACAACCATCCAACAATTAGTATAAGAAATATATAGTATCTTGAGAAAAGCCACCTCACTTTGTCTCCATCATCTTCTTCTCCATCATCTCCAATCTACTAGTAAGTATTTATTACTTGCAAAATACTATTCTCTTCCTACATGTTTTTCACCCCCAACTATTTCTGGAAGTTTGTTACTTCTCTTATGGTTGTTGCAACAATCATTTTTTCCTATAAAAATTCTAGGGCTTCACAAACTAGTCTGGTGGGTTTTGCCAATCGTCTAGATTTCAGGTCATCAATTTGCCTCCTCTTCTTTTTTTTGTCCTTTCTAGATGTGGGTTTATGTTTTCTTGGAGTATAACGCGAGTGTTTGTGAAATCTTTGATAAGTATAAGGGAATTAAGAAGTTGGTGTTCTTGATTCTTTTTTATTTTAATGTAATTAAATGTGGGTTAGTATTTGATTTTGATTTAAAGTGACCCTTTTTCAAGAATGAGAATTCTTTTATGTATACTGAGGCTAGCATATTTCTGATGTGTATAAATAGAGTTCTTGTCTGTTTTTGATCTCCTTTGTCGTAATTTTCCTTCCCTGATTTTTTTTTTAACACAGGAATGTAAATTTTGTAGAATTCCCTTTTAACTTTTAGAGTTCATGATAAACAGTAATATTAATGATCCTCATTGAGATTTAAAGGAGGAATGTTGTAATATAGGATCTTTGTCTTGTTGAACGTTGTCAAAAATTTAATTAATGCGATGCCTTGTTGATAATTTATTTGTTTGTTTTCTCAACATTAATTAGTAATTCGTCGTTACGTGGAAGATTTACCTTCATTTATTAATTAGTGCCTTCTTATAGCAACAAAGTTGTAACTAAGCATGGAAACTGCACACTGAACTTTTCAATTTTAATATGCCATTGATAGTGTCAATGAGGATTGGGATAGGAGTTGATGGTGAAAGCTTAAAACATGTAAATTCTAGATTATTCCCAAAATCTTATGTACTTAATGGCATTGAGATAAAATTCTTAAGATACATAAAAATTGGGAGTCTTAAAGTTGAAACAACATCAATAAAGGAGAGGCAAAAAGATTTTGAAATCACGTACTATTGATTCACATCATTCTCTTTTTGGAACCACTGACTGAGACTTGAGTTGTGTCAAGAATAAAACAAATAGCTGTTTTGTTCTATGCAGTTAATTGAATTAAGTGGTATTTTCTTTAGATCAAACAAGTCTTTAACAACTCAATTCTGATACCAGCATCGCCGTCAGCTTAATGCCAGTTAATCTCATCATTTTTGTAATTAAAAAAATCTCAAAGCTGCTTTGCTTTTGCTGTGTAGCTGCATTTTGGTTTCGTTGTCAAATGTTAAATCAAATATAGGGTATTATATTGCCCGGTAGGAAGTTTCTAAGATCTACCCTATACAATGATCCCAAGTATGATGGTGAATTATGGAGGAAAATAGTGCAGGAGTGGGGGAATAGTGTTGATAATCTTATGAGTAGCTCTTCACCTGAGCTTTTCTCTTAGGAATTGGATTGAGCGTTTGGTCCTCACACAGGGTAAGGGATGCACAAAGATAAAAAATTTACAACTATTGTTTTGTCAATGTATGTGTGATCTGAAAACTATGAATTGTGATCTTGAATTGAGATCAAGTTGGTATGGTCTTGGTATTAAGTGATCCATTACTTCAGCACTGCGGGTTACCATCAGTTTTCCATGTCTGGACTTCCATGTTCTCTATGTTATTTTCTATGTGAATCAAATAATTCGACTAAATCATGTTTTCTAATTCACAAGTACAGCTGTTGATTTGAGACTGTGAACTCTGCCAGAGAAGTTTTGGGCCACAGTTGTGCATGATATCTTGTGCAATGAGCTGAAGTTCATCCAGCAAATCCGCTTACAAGAAGTATGTTTTTTACCGATTTCTTTATTTGATGGGGCTTGGTTAGATTTTTCGCCACTTCCAAAGGTAGCTTTCTACCACCATCTTTGAGTTTTTTTTCCCTTCCTGCAGCACATTAACGTGTACAACTGGCTATTGGATCATTTGTAAATATGAATGAAGTCCCATATAGATTTCATGAGTTACCTGATCCGGACTTTGATTACCTTGGAAATACATGCATCTTGTCATGTTTTTCATTTGTCAGATCCATATGAGGTCACAATTGACACTGTCCAACGTAAGTAGTTGATAAGAACATAACCGATGGAAAATTCAGAAGTTACTATAGAAGACCGAATGAGTCCTTGTAACTAGTAAATTAACTACCTGTGATTATATTTATGATAAGTTACCTGTGCGTATAGTGTCTATGCTAAAGTGAACTTGGCTCCACATATTTAAAGGGAGTAGCAAAGGTGCATAGTACAGACAAAGAAACTAGTGAACCAGCTCTTGGGAAAGGGAGATCCAGTAGATCAGACAACAGAGAGTAAAGATAAGAAAGAAAACAAAGAATCATGAGAGGAGTGAACAATCTAGCTGTTGAGCTAGCAATGAAATGGAAAGAATTGAGTAAAAGTAGGATGATGTTGGTTCTGCCAACAAGGATTCAATTAAGTAGACAATGGTTACGGGCAGCTACTTTATATCATACTAATTATCTTAGATTCTGATTTCTAACTTTAACCTTCCATTGGCCTCATGATGCTTTCAAAACAATCTACATACTCCCTAAATGCTGTTGCAGAAATGTGAACACTGATTCTCTTTTATATATTGGTAGCCACATTAAGAAAAGCCAAACACCTGTAAAACCCATAATTTTGAACCTTCATTTGGTAGTTAAAGAGTAAGATTGGATATAATTCTTTTCCATTTGGATTTTTTTTTGAGGAAAGTAACTGGTTCTATAATCTGTATAAACTCAACACCATAACTGGTGCTGAATTTAGAACTTTATATCATCAAAAGAGCAAAACCAAAGGGGAAAAAACTCCTATAGATCTGTAATCTTTAAACTTTACCTATTGAATCTACTAAATCTCCTACTTCCCCCCAAAATGCTTTTTACGCCCAAAAAAAAAGAACAAACAAAGTCTATTCATTCTAATATTTTGAATGGAATTGCTAATATTTTCAAAATGTCTTGAGTTCCTCTCTTTCTATATTGTCCACCAAATACATGCTGGGATGATCTTCCACCGATCTTCCTCTCCATGTCTCTTTCTCACATTCATCCAATGATTCAAAAGATCCATAGTAGAACTCGGCATAGCCTGATTTATACCCAAAACACAAAAGAACATGTGCCACAGATTTATTATTGTCTTACAAGGTAAGAAAAGATGTTCATTGCTCTCGCCCTCCCGATCACATAGTAGACACCTTGAACAAATCCGACGACCTCTTCTTTGTAGCTTTTCTTGCGTTAAACATGCTCTCCCTGCCACTAGCCAGCCAAAACAACACACCTTTACTAGAATTTTTCTTCTTCAAATCGGTTTCCAAGGCCAAACCCTATTCATGGAGCTATCATGATTCATGAACCGAAAAGTTGATTTGACTGGAAATTACCCTTGTTACTGAGTCTCCATCTGAGTCCATCAGGTTGCCTTGCATTTCCTCCAAAAGTTCCTATAAGTTGGATCATGGTAATAAATCTTTCTACTTCCAATCATTCGGAGCTCTCCTAATGATAAGGTTCCATCCTTGTTGATCCTAAAATTTTGTTTATCAGGTTGTGAGTTTGTGAGCTTATAGAGTAGAGAATAGGAAAAGTGGATTTCAAACTACTGTCATCAATCTAATGATCCTTCCAAAAGGCTGTCTTACTACCATCTCCCACTGAAATCGCCACATTCACCCAAAACTCATCCCACAGATTCCTAATGCTCTTCCATACTCTGCAGCCGTAAGTACTTGTCACTTCTTCATCCATTGGCATTCCATTTCATATTTCTTATTAATGAAATTTCTCCGAAGTGTCATATCCTTATTACTGTACCTCCATAGCCACTTCTGTAATAGGCTCTTGTCTTTCTATCTCAGTTTTTTCATGCCTAATCCACCCTTTTTTTTGCTGAGAGTAAGCACATCCCATTTTACCAGATGAGTACTATTTTTTTTTTTTTTAATTTCCTTGCAATAAGAAATCTCTCCTCATTCTGTCTATATCTTTTTTTATACCTCTCTTGGGATAGGAAAGACAGCCATCATATATGTAGGGAGAGCCTCCAAAACAGAGTTAATTAGAGTAAACCTGCTCCCAAAGATAAGTACTGCCTTTTCCACCTCGCCAACTTTTTTTCACATCTTTCAGTTATCTCGTTCCATATTCCTATGGATTTGCTATTTGCTCCCAATGGCATACCCAGATACTTTGTCGGTAAAGATCCACCCAACACCCTAAATTGTTTGCCAGATATTGAATATTTGGAACTTGGGAAACTGGACTGATAGAACTGAAAGCTTCGAAGATGGTGAAGATCACCCTGAGATGTCTAATCTAGTCCACTTCAGCATGAAAAAAACCCAGAGAGTGATCAACATAAAATAGGTGGGAGATTTCCAAACCATTGCCATTAATTGGACTGAGCCAAATCCCCTATTCCAATAATTTGATTTAGCTGTTCTGATCATGTGGTTCAAATCTTCCATTACCAACAAGAATAAGAAAGGTGACATTGGATCTCTAAAGCCCCTCTGAGAGTGAAAGGCTCCTTTTGGACTACGATTGATCAACATGGAGAACTTCTCATTTGAAATAAAAAAATCTATACAATTAATCCATTTGTTGCCAAAACCCATGTCTTTTAGAATTTTCAACCAAAAAATTCCAATTGGCATGGTCATATGCTTTTTCAATATCTAGCTTACGTAAAATGCCTGGCTAATTGAGTTTGGTTCTGGAATCCACTAACTCATTAGCCAGAAGAGTTTGCATCAAATCCTCTCTCAGTATTGACCATCATTCTTTGAAGAAAGCCCATTGTAAAGCCATCTGGCCCAGGAGCCCCGTCTCCAGCACACATATTGATAATATTCAACACTTCTGTCTTTGATGAGGGTCTTTGCAACCATTCTTTTTCCTCCTTATTCACTTTGGGACAATTTGTGAATTCAAAAGAAGGCCTCTACATCTCTGCCACCACATACTCTTCAAGCTATGGATGGTTTACGGAGCGAAAGCATATGATATGCTTTTCTATTTTCCTTCCTGGATAGGGTAATTTGACCGAACTTATTGCTTTTTTTGCCAATGTACTTGTTTAGGTTAGAATCGTCAAGGTTGGAGTCACCTATGTTGAACAATATAGGTAAAAAAAATTCTTTGTTCTGATTATCTTAATGTGATGTTATCGTGGGTAACTTTTCTGATTTAAGTAATCGAAAGCCATGTCCCTGATCTTTAAGTCTTGATAAGTCAGACACGTTCGCACTGTAAGATATTCATGAATGTCAAAAAGCAAGTAAATGTAATGTTGCTCAGTAGTAACTAGCCAGTAAGAGATTGTTGGATGTCAAAACATGCAAATTTCTGTATTTTGTCATATTGGATTATCCTTTGCATCTCTTTTGCTTTCCTATCTTCTTCTTCCCCTCCACCTTTTAGAATTTTTGTAAGGGTGTGACAGAGCTGCTGGAATAATTAGTGGATAGGTGTTACTTTTCATCGAAAAGATTAAGATTTTAGTGAATAGGTGCTAAATTTTTTGTGCTCCTTGATATGTTATCATTTTTCATACCGTGATGGTTTCATATCTGGGTTTCCTGTATAATGATAGTGGTATGGAGAAATGGTTATTATATTTACTTTCCTTCTGTTGTTCTTGAAAATATATATGTTCTTCATGTCCCACATTACTAATATACAAGCACTATTCCTACAGATATCAAGGTATTAGCTGCTAAAATCTGTTGGTTTGGAAGGTTTGTTTTCAGACATGCCTTCTCTTCAACTTCTGCAGTTGACTGAACATGGGCGAGGCCTTCTGGCTTCTAAAAGGTATAGAATCTTTTCTCCATTTTGTGCTGCTAGTTCATATCCTTTTTCTTGTGTCGATGGATGTCTATTTTTGAAGTACCAAAAATTATAGCCTGAAAAGAATGCTGCCAAAACATTTCTGAGACTAGTGCACTGTTCTCTCTTTTCTTTTGATAGATAATAAAACTCTACTTTCCCAAACAGATTTGTACATAATAGAGCTCTACAAAGTTCATCTTGTGATCCTACAAAGTTCTTCTTGACATACTTTCATTGGGAGAGAGTTTTTGGCAGAGTTCAGAACAGAAAGTCCTGATCTTCATGGCTGCTCTGGATCAAAACTTCAATAGAATGGACCAATGTTTTAGAAGGAAAAGTGCAAGTCCAGCCAAAGGCCTTTTGGTGTTTATAGTAACGTGTGGTTTAAAGAAATAAAAATGCAGATAGAGGAAACATTCAGGGAAGTAGAAAAAAACATTCCCTAAAAGGAGTCACTTATGCACATTTAATGTTTTATTAATGGAATGAGAGATACTATATTTGAAGAAAGACAGTCAGGAGTGCCTAAAATTGAAAAGACCAAACTACAAGAGTAAGAAGGATCTCCAAGAGATATATCTATCACCAAAACTAATGAACAAAATAGCCAAGCTTGTAACTGATGAGGATTAAGTGAATGTATGTTACTACATAGAAGGGGTGAGAGTGTACGTTAGCTTTGTGTAGTTTAATTTGAAGTTTTAGCTGTAAACCTATTTCTTGTTTTTCACTTTTTTGTGCTTGAAACCATACCTCTTCACGTGACATTTGATGCAACATCATGTTCATATATTCTTGCATGCATCAATATCTTCCAATAGTGGTTTGAAAACTGTGCATCAATCAATCAATTCCTATGCCCCTTCCTGCAATAGTAATCTCAAATTTTGTTCTTAATTTACAGGAAAGCTCTGCTGCTTGCAACGGGTATAATTGTTGCTGGTGGAACAGCTGCCGCATACAGGCAGTCACGGAGAACCTATAAGGGGCATGATTCTACACAGTGCAATGGAGTGGATGATGGTGTACTAGAGCCAAATAAGAAGACTGGAAAGGGTAATAATGTGAAGAAAAGCAGGCAAAAGAAAGGAGGTTTGAAGTCCGTAAAAGTTTTAGCAGCCATTCTGCTATCTCGAATGGGCAGACTGGGTACAAGAGATCTGTTTGCTCTGGTAGCCACAGTGGTGAGATTCTTAACTCAAAACATTTACGTCATATCTAACTTAAAGCATATATATAACTGTTCAACCGCTTCTAGGATCTGATAATTTTGGAGAGTGTAGAAATGTGTAGGAGGTATGCTATAGTTTCCAGTGGAGAGAAAGGCTTAACATTGAGGCTTACGAAAAAGGAAAACATAGGCAAAACATTTCACAAGTTAATAGCATGTGCTGATGCTACTGCTGGGATTTTGGTATTTTTGCTTTAGAGGTTTGGCTTTAAAATCAGAGGGATCTTGGATTGTGAAATCGTGAACGGCTGGCCTCTTTTTCTTGCTTATAATTTGCATTTTGGTCTAAAGGTGAAAGTTGGGACAAAATTTATCAGCTCTACCTTCTTACAATGCTAATTTCAGCAAATGTGCTTGGTGAATTTCTATTCAAGCTGCTTCTTATATAGGATTTAAGATCTGAAAATTGAAGTTACATGAGCTGAGTAGTAAAGTGGCTTAGAATTTACAAAAATACAAAGACAATGACAGGTCTTTCGGAAACAGCCTCTGTGTCTCTATGAGGTAGTGGTAAGGTCTGCGTTCATTTTATCCTCCCTAGATTTCACTGGGTATGGTGTTGTTGTTGTTGTTACAAAGACAACGACAACAACACATCCAGTGTAATCCCACAAATGGGGTCCGGAGAATTTACAAAATACCAATTGAATAATGGTTGTGTTACTGTCTTGGTCATTTGAATGCAATCAAGATCAGAAAATTGAAGTGACTTCTAAAAAGCGTTTGAGGTTTACCGCTTTTCATTTATTTCTTTAT
The DNA here is from genome assembly GCA_000787875.1 of Solanum virginianum. Classification (NCBI taxonomy): domain Eukaryota; kingdom Viridiplantae; phylum Streptophyta; class Magnoliopsida; order Solanales; family Solanaceae; genus Solanum; species Solanum virginianum. Next base: position 49,608 of record DF360066.1, on the reverse strand, counting down.
TTTCTGAGCTTAGGCATGTTTAAATTTACTTAAATAAGTTCATTTTCTTCTAGTTGGCTGGCATGCAATCTTTATGGATTATATCACCTACCCTTTCTCATATTTATTGACTCTTTTCATTAAGTATAAGAAAGTACTATTGATGTTAATGAACAAAGGAAATGCTGCGGCAAAATTACATCCAAAAGAAGTACTTTGCAAATGTCTATAAAGAACTAAGAAAATCTTAATCACTTTCTTATAGACATACTGATCTTTCAGCATCTGTTAAGTGTACATGGTTGGCTTGCATTTTCTTTTGTTGCATCTCATCAAGTTATGTATACCTTGGAGCAAAATCACAATTTTGTCTCACGAAATTGGTAGTAGCTGTCAGGAAGCCGGTGGATCTGGCTTCAGTCGAAAAACTTCTAATTGAACAGAAAATTTAATGGAGAGGTAATATTGATGTGAAGTTGTGGGAAAGAGGATCGTATATATATAGTTGTGCGTTATTTTTATGTATGTTTATATGTAAGTGCATGTGGATTGAACAGTTTATTTGTGTTTGAGATGAATTGCATGGATCTAAATGTTTATCTTGTGATCTTCCTGAGAAAAAAAGAACGTGTTCCTGTGATCATGGGAAATGATATATTTCCACAGTGATGAAGAGAATGATGGTGATTTTGCCTCAGGTATCCTGAAGTATTCATATCATTAACTCATATAAAAATCAACTTGATTCCTAAGTTGCGTGGACTCTTCACTTTCAATGCGACACCCGTGTCTGATTCTCCAAAAATAATCCGACATGCACCCATTGACATTTTTGAAGAGTCTGAGCAACATAGCTTGATTCTATAGAAGGGAACCAAATCCTGTCATCTACTTCCCTTTTCCTATTCGTCACTACCTTGGTCGGGATCGTGATCGTAGGAAAGGTTTGGTGTTGGCAACCACCAAACAACATTAATCATGAAGGGAAATAGACAATACATGCAAAGCCCCAATCATAGACATTTACAAAACCTAGGTCATCTCAAGTCAACTACCCATGGTTCCCACAACCCCAAGTTGTGGGTGCTTAGCTACTCATGGCTAAGATAAAACACACAATCATGCAAATAAATGACATAGTTGAGAATTTTACCAACAACTTTCACATCGCTAGTCGTGAAGTCCCTGCTCCAAGGCTGTACTACTAGATAGTGACTCCATGGACCTCCCGAAAGAAAAAACGTAAACTCATCCACTCGACAACCTTGAACTGATTAGATTAGATATTAGAATAGTATGCGCTCGGGTTTGCATAGTTTAGATAAGATCCAGCCTCATTAGTATCCGCACATGGAACAAGCTGCACTTGAAATTCAGTGTGAGCTTCGAAGCAGGACATTAGTTATCCTTGGTTAGAAGTTGAAGATCTTCTATCGTCAAATCTCAAGTTCCTCAATGCAAATGTGTGTTCCATGTTTTTTCTCAATTGCAAATAAAGGTGGCAAATTGAGTGGTTTCTATGTGAATGATGCATGTGAAATTTGACTGTTTGGTTATAACATGAGGACAACTGCATATACTGTTATTCAGGGTTCGACAAGAACCACTGGAAAGTGGGATGTTATAAGCATTCCCAGTAAAAGTTTTTCAATATTTTTCCCTATTAGGCCAGGCTTGCATTGCCAGTAACCGAAACTGTTCTTTTGCTTTGTCTGCAGGTGTTACGAACTGCAGTAAGCAACCGATTGGCAAAAGTGCAGGGGTTTCTTTTTCGTGCTGCATTCCTCCGGCGTGTCCCAATGTTTTTGCGCCTCATACTTGAAAATATTTTGTTGTGTTTCCTCCAGTCAGCCTTGCAATCAACTTCTAAATATATAACTGGGACCTTGAGTTTACGCTTCCGGAATATTTTAACAAGGCTTATTCATGCACAATATTTTCAGGTAGTGATTAACTCGTGATATCGTCCGACTACATTTGTTTTGTGTATCATGTTGATCTTTGGGTCTGCGATGCTATATATTATTTAAAATGAGATTAAGCCCAAGCAGCTTTGACAGAAATGCTAGTTTATACATCACAATTAAGTATAGCATTGCACGGTGTTTGTCAAAATCACCTTGATGGCTTCCTATTTGCACATATTTATAATTGCTCAACAGTCTAAAAAAATTCAGGAATTTTGTTTGCCACATACTTGTGATCATGTGCCCAGATAGGAACTAAATAATGGATGGTTTGTCCAGAAAGGGGCTAAATAATGGAAGTTTACTACTATCATAGTTTAACAAATCTTTGTGATGTGTATTAGGATATGGTGTACTATAAACTGTCCCACGTTGATGGTCGGATAACAAATCCAGAACAGAGAATTGCAAGTGATGTACCCAGGTTCTCTCAAGAGCTGAGTGATCTTGTACAAGAGGATCTCATAGCCGTCACTGATGGACTTCTATATACTTGGCGCTTGTGTTCGTATGCAAGTCCGAAGTATCTTTTCTGGATTTTGGTAATTATTTTGTTAAATTATTCCAACTCTTTCAGTCTTTAACTTATGATGGTTGAGTTCTTCAATGCCTATTTATGTGTACTTCTGCTCCAAAATTTCAATTTGGAACCTTTTTTGTCTAGTGGGTTCTCTTATTTGATGTTATTTTCCAGGCCTATGTCCTGGGTGCAGGGATTACTATTAAAAATTTCTCTCCTCCATTTGGGAAACTAATGTCAAAAGAACAGCAACTGGAAGGGGAATATAGACAGCTTCACTCACGATTAAGGACCCATGCAGAAAGCATAGCATTTTATGGTGGTGAAACCAGAGAAGATTTCCACATTCAACAGAAGTTTAAAACTCTTGTTCGGCATATGAAGGCTGTTCTTCATGAGCACTGGTGGTTTGGGATGATTCAGGATTTCTTACACAAGTATCTTGGTGCTACAGTTGCTGTTGTCTTGATTATTGAGCCTTTCTTCTCTGGCGATTTGAGACCTGATGCATCCACATTGGGACGAGCGGAGATGTTGAGTAACTTGAGATATCACACCAGTGTCATAATATCCTTATTCCAGGCATTGGGAACCCTTGCAATAAGTTCAAGACGACTCAATCGTCTAAGGTATTGCTTTATTGCCTTCAATATGAACGATCAGTATACCAAGCACATGCTCCACATTAGATTTAGCCAATAAAAGACTTTCTGTATCTGTTGCTACTGTATTGCTTCAACCAAAATGTAAGTTCCACATCTGGAAGATTATCTAAAGGAGGCCGATTGTTGTGTCTTTCTTGAATTTAACAGTGGTTACAGAACAGGCATGGCTATAACCCAGTAAAATAAAGACAGAACAAGAGGGTAATAACTAAGATTAGCAATCCAGCTCTTTTTTACTCATCTGTGATAGATTAATTACATGGACCTTATATAAAAAGTGAAACTCTCATCGCCAATAAACTGAACAACAGATCAATGAAAGAATTGACTAGATTTGTTTCCAATGATTCGATGGAAATTTACTAGCATATAAATTTGTGTATGCTATCTCTTGGCTGAAAGTCTTTGGCATAATTACTAGGAGATACTAATTTTGCTTCATTATTTTTATTAAGAAAATTGACCTTGCTGCTTGAATCAACCCGAATACTAGTTAAGTGGTGCGTAGCCAAGCTAATAAGAAGACTATAGCCTATAACTTATTCCATGTGGGAATAGAGGAGCTCTTCCTCTCCTGTCCATGCCTAAGATGGACATTCTGAGCATGAAGTAATATCCTATATTGGGTGGCATAACATAAGGGCCCATTTTGACTCTACCCCAAAAAACTAGCTAAGTGGTGAGGACCGTTAGAAGATCTTCTAGGGGTGTATGTTTCATACATTTAACCATATGTCAGATTTTAACAGGTTTGAGCTATGTATGACACAATCATATTGGCATACTAGAGTTGTACTGCACAATTTCACTTGCATTTCTACTGTATACTTGAAATTCCAGTTGCATTTTCTAAATTGGTTTTGGCACTTGCAGTGGGTATGCAGATCGTATTCATGAGCTCATGGTTATTTCTAGAGATTTAGTTGGACGTAATGCCTCTTCCATACAATCTAATGGGGGTAGTAATTATGTCACTGAGGCAAATTACATCGAGTTTGATGGGGTTAAGGTGATAAACAATCTGTTTGTTTTGATTTTACCACCATCTGTATTTGGGTTTTGATCCTAGATCTTTGGTGCTTTCAGGTTGTTACTCCAACTGGTAATGTGTTGGTAGAAAATTTGAGACTAAGGGTTGAATCAGGATCTAATCTTTTGATAACGGGTACATCAAGTTTTTTATGTTTTCTTTTGTTTGACCTGATATTTTTTTTTGAGCAATGGTGCTTTTGATTCAGTTGTCAGATTTGCTATAGGTTCTCATGTAGTCATTAGGTTGTATTCTGAAATATCCTCAGCTATAGCTGGAAGTGAGCGTCAGTTATCTGTTTGGTCAGGAAATAAAAGTGGATGGGTATCCATTCCTCCACATCATTTTTTCATCTAGCCTGAGTGTGGATGGGGAACGGCGAGAAGTTCCATGAGTTTCAAGTGAATTGATGGAGAACACACACATGAATATGGTGGAAATATGAAATAGATGGGACAAGACCATGTAGATAAGTGCTGATACAAAATCAAGAAATAAAATGGTTGATTCCTTGAAATGACTATTGATAACCTTCAACTAGATTGTCAAGAAGAAAGGGAGAAATCAACTAACTGATGCAAATTACTCCTAGCTAACAAGTAAAAGGACTTGGTACCAACTAATAATCATAAACTAAACAACAATGATAACATAGCTAGTGTAATCCCACAGAGTGGGGTTTGGGGAGGGTAGAGTATATGCAAACCTTATCTTGTAGAGATGGAGAGGTTGTTTCTGATAGACACTTAACTAAAGCATTTCCAAACAATTTGAAAAAGCGAATACAAAAATTAAGCAGTTACAACAATGAAATAATACAAAATGGAGATCAGTACACATCATACAGAAGAAAGAACAGTAATGACAACGAAATAATGTGAGAACTGAAACACAAAAACACAGTGATAATTGCAAATGAAGAACAAGAAACTGGGAGTTAACAAAGAAGGTTCAAGTGTGACCACTAAGCCTATCCCATAAGAGAACGAGAGAACGCTCAGTTAGCAACTAACATTCTACCCTAATCCGCGATCTCCAAACACTTTTATCTAAGGTCATGTTTTCAGTAAGCTCAACATGCGCCATGTCCTATGTAATCACCTCCCGTAAATACTTCTTAAGCCAGCCTCCACCTCTTTTGATGCCTGTCAATGCCAGCCTCTTACACCTTCTTACTGGGGCATCTACACTTCTCTTCATATGGCCAAACTATCCTAACAACAGTTCTCTCATTTTGTCCACCGTAAAGGCCAACCCATGTTGCAAATATCTTCATTCTTAATCTTATCTCTCCAATTTTGCTCGCACATCTACCTCAACATGCTCATCTTTACATTTTCCATCTTCTAAAATGCGAGTTTTTGATTGGCCAACACTTTACCCCATACAACATAATTGGTCTAATCACTACTCTATAGAACTTTTCTTTATGTTTCAGCCATATCTTATTATCACAGAAGACTGTGGAGGCGAACCTCATTTCTCAATTCTCCCATCCCACACCACTACATTGTGTGACATCATTGTTGATCTCCCTATCACCTTGAGTTAAAGACCCATATACTTGAACCATCCTCTCTTGGAGATGACTTGAGCATCAAGCCTCCACGTAGCTTACACTCCAAATATTTAATTTTAGTCTTGCTCAACCTAAACCCTTCAGACTCCAAGGTTTGTCTCCAAACCCTTCAACCATTGTTAACTCCATTGCTAGTCTTGTCAATCAATATTCTATATCATTTGTGAATAACATACACCCTGATGCTTCACCTTGGATTTGTTGGGTCAATACATCCATAACTAGCATGAAGAGAAACGGGCTAATAGTTGACCCCTGGTGCAATCCCATCATAACTGGGAAGTGCTCTGAGTCTCCTCCCATTGTCCTCGCCCTCTTCTTGGCTTTATCTTACATGTTCTCAATTGCCCTAGTGTAAACTAAATATATGCCTCTAGCTTCCAAGCATCTCCATAGAATCTCTCTTGGGACTTTGTCATAAGCCCTCTCTAGGTCGCTGAACATTGTATGTAAATCCCTCTTCCCCTCCCTATACTGCTCCGCTAGTCTCCACACTAGTAGATAGATGGCTTCTCTGATAGATCACCCCGACATGAACCGAACTAGTTCATGAAAATAGACATCCTCTTTTCACCCTCATCTCCACCACCCTCTCTCACACTTTCGTAGAGTGATTTAGCAACTTGACGCCTTTATAGTTCTTGCAATTCTGAATATCATCCTTGTTCTTGTACAATAGAACCATCAGACTTCACCTCCGTTCTTTGAGCATCTTCACTGATCTAAAAAATGACATTAAACTACCAAGTTAGCCAATCCAAACCTGCCCTGCACATGTTCTTCCAAAAATCCACTGGAGTCTTGCCTGATGCAGTCTCTATTCCCCTGCTCATCCAACAAATAACACATTTAAGCTTGTCAACCTTTATAGACCTGCAATTCCCAAAATCCCGCTGTCTCTCAAAGTGCTCCTTCTCTCCCAGCACAATGTCCCTGTCCATCTCTTTGTTCAAGAGTTCATGGAAGTGTGTCATAAACTAAATCCCGAACTGAAAGACTTCTTATTTTTTACGCTAAGCTAATGGGCTTGGCCTAAATACAAAGTAAATATCCTAAAAACTAGGTTGGCCATGTGGGGTGGACTGGCTCGCAAGTGATCGGTCACGAGAATGATATTTCCGGAAGTCCCAATGCTAGCCAACCTAGTCAATGTCATGGTTAAACATGGTCAAATACCCGTCGACCCTTGGTCAACTCTTTGTAGAGACCTATGGTCTTAAATGGTGTAAGCTCATAGCCATGCCATTGGTAAATTGATAGCTAATCCATCCCTTCGAATTCTACCAAACAACCGAGGAAGGTTAGAAAAGAAAATCCTTTTATCTCTCTTCTTTTCCCTCATTGGACCAATCTGGGTTATGGTGATGAATTATCCTATCTACTAATTTTGTCAAAATCCATAAACATGTGGGATCACTATAACTACACCTCAATCCCAAAGTTACTTAAGGTGGGTTATCAGAATTCTTACTATTCATATAGTTCCATTTTAACTCGTCTCAATTTAGTTTATCAAAAATAGGTTTTCTAAAATTATAAGTTCTTTTCTTTGTCTATTGCTACACAAATATCTAACCATAAAAGATGTTTTAAAACACAGGACCTAAAGTAAGCACACCAACATGATTAAACCTTAATCTCAAGTAATTGATATCTCCTATATTGATTTTTCCCTCACCATCTTGTGTCCTATTTTCACGGAGTTTGCATGGATTCCAAAGCATTGTAGGTCTCTGACTCAGCTTTCTTTTATGTGATTGTAAGGTTTGCCTTGTCCTCTTCTAACACCTTTACTGGTTATTGTTTTACTTTCACATCCATGGATCGGTTCATTTTTGGTGATCAACACAGGATATGAACATATCATCTCAAGTGACTGTGACTTTCTCTCTTATTTTATTTTATATTCGTGGCAGTTGCACCTTCTCCCGAATATTTCCATTTCTAATCTTGTCTAATTTTGTATGACCACAGTTCCATCTTATATTTGCATTATCTTTGTAATATACTGGACACCATTGGTGCATTGCGGACAATCATTTTGTAGAAATAAACATTTTTTTAAAGGTCATAACAGTGTGGAGCATTGTTGCTGTGGGTTAGCCACAGATAAAATTTTTCTCGCTGAGATGTATTTTGTTTTCTTATTGGTAACACCATATGCTTAGCTACTTTAAATGCTATTGAGAAAAGAAGAAAAAGATTTTTTTGGGGAATATTATGCTCGAGTATGTCCTCAAGTTTGGGGGGATTAAGTAAAGATTACAAAGTTCCCTAAATAGGAGAACTACATAATAACAAGCTTATAGTAATCCTAATAAACAACAACATACCCAGTGAAATCCCACAAATGGGGTCTCACTGGGTATGTTGTTTTTATTAGGATTATATGCTTCTTATACTCCTAATCTTAGGCATAAATATAGGGAATAGAGATCCTTAATTGTCATGTTGGAACACGGTGAAGAGACTTCTATGGTTCCTTTGGTTCATATACTAGTTATGTGGGGATTACAATGCAGGGATGGTTTATATGGGGATTGATAATGTAGGAGTTGTTATGAGGTGATTAACAATGAGGAGATTGTTATACATAATTATTTACTTACTTTCAGAAGGCATTTTCATCTTTAAGTAGTTCAATTCCCGCATAGTACACCTATAGTCGCTTTATCTAGTATTTTCTGCTTTTGAGGCTGATATTTTTGAATTGAGGGTCTTCCGGAAACAACCTCTCTATCTCAATGAGGTAGTGGTAAGGTTTGTGTACATTTTACCCTCCCCAAACCCCACTTGTGGAATTTTATTAGGTATGTTGTTGTTGTTGTTGTTTATTCTTTGCACAAAATTATACATAGTTTTCCACATAACTTAATGTGGGTGATATTTAATACTGTCGAACAAACGTTGCATTAGTTATTTTCCCTTATGCAGTCAAATAGATACCCATGACTAGATAACCACCTAACCCTACCAACCAATTAGCCTACTACTCGAATTCCGACCTCCATTTCTTTCTATCTAGGGTCATGTCCTCAATGAGATCAAGTTCCGCCATATCATGTCTGATCACCACCAA
>DF360066.1:19215-33980 GCA_000787875.1 Solanum virginianum | reverse complement strand
CACTTCTATGAGGTAGTGGTAAGGTCTGCGTACATTCTACCCTCCCCAGACCCCACTTGTGGGATTTCACTGGGTATGTTGTTGTTGTTGTTGTAGTAAATTCAGGTCCTAACATGATTGATGGTTTGTGGAAAATGCAGTTCCATCTACTGCAAAATGTTTATAGGCCACAGGGAACATATGAATAAACTAATGGATGGTTGTCTGTAACAAAACTTGTCCTTGTTTTCTTTTGAGTAATCTTTGTTTCAGATTGGTCATAACTTCAGTCTGATGTTGGAGCACGTCAATGGTGAATAAAAAAGAGAAATTTGTCAAAAGAATTGACATTTAATTTGCAATTTGAAGTTGTGCTATTCATAACCAGAACGGAAAAAAAAAACTTGTCAATTCACCACTTTGTAGACATGGATCTAATGGGGCTTTGTGTCCCTTTAGTAATACTGGATATGGTTGTGTGTGTCAATATGTTGGGAGCTTCCTTTTTCTGCATTAATAAAGTACTATATCCTTGTGCTGAATAACTAGTTATAGATGTTGTACTGAATGTCGTTAAAAACAAGAAGTTGAGGAAGCAACGGGCTCTTTAAAGTGGAGCGCACAATCTAAAGAAAATATAAATATTAGTAGCAACATTACAACTGGTATTAGCATTACTAACTTTTGCAATTAGGGGTATAGGTCTAACAACCTCAACTCTTTGTTTCTGGCATGCTATTGTTAGACGAGCTCCTTGATGGAGGGAATGGGGGATAGCCTCCAGTATACAACAGTGACATTAATCCCAATAGCTCAAATTAAATATCATTAAACCATAATTCATTTAGCCCACAATAAGATATTCAATTGCAATTGGTTTTTATTTGTCAATTAATCAGCTACAAAAGAATCAATCGCATCTTCAATTTCATTGTTGAGTGCTTAGAACTTTGCTAGTTGTTAGAATGTTCCACATTGTTTGGTTGAGAGAGCTGGCCGTTGTCTTTGAGCATTTTGCCTCGCTTAGTGTGCGCTTCAATGTCGTCATTAAGGTTCTAAGGCATACATTTCCTTGCCAATGGGTCTCTTCTAAGGCGATGACTCTAAATAGTTGATATTTCATATATTTGTCATTCATGCTTAAGATTATAATTCTTGGACTAATATATATCTGTATTTTTTCTCCCTTTCCTTTTTTTTCATTAGAACCCACCCTTTATCTATGCTTTGCTGCGCTTAAAGCCCTAATACACCTTAGCATTTTTTTTGATAACATGGGTCAAGCGAGGTTTAAAGTTCTCCTTCACATATTGTTATAGTCAGACTCATCCTTTTCTTGGTTTACTCAATATTTGGCCCCGGATGTTATATTATCCCAGTTCTAGATGTGCAGAGGAGGAGAGGTGGTGTTGGTGTTCCACGTTGACGCAATTAATGATTGTCTCCTTATATTGTTTTGAGTAATCCTGACCCTAAGAGTTAGCTTTTGGGGATTGACTTAGACGCAAGGTCTATTCATTACACTAGCTATTAACCTTAATTTGTTAGTGTCATATTTAATTTTCAAAATAATATGCATTTGAATCAAAACGGAGAAATTAAAGATAAGAGACCATGTTGTTAAAAGCCTGCTTAGATCCTAAAGCGAGGCTCAAAATTTGTGGAGCGTTTCGCTGTTTAATGTGTGCTCTAATGTCGTCATTAATGTTCCAACATGCTTTTCTTCACCAATGAGCCTCTTCTGAAGGGGCGATACTCTAAACAATTGATATTTTATTTTATCGTAATTTTTTTTTTCGATTTCTTTGTTCATATATTTATCATTCATGTTTATAATTTGTGTCTTGGGTTAAACATTTTTGTTTCTCCCATTGTGCCTTTTTTAATTAGCCCACACTTTATTTGCACTTTGCGCTTAAAAGCCCAATGGACCTTAAGATTTTTTGTGCTTTTTCCATTTGATAACACTGATCAGAGATATTCAAGGAAAGAAGAATTTAAATTGCAGCAAGAATACAAGGAAAGAAGAATATAAATTGCAGCAAGAGAGATTAGGAGATAAAGAACTATCCTGAGAAATAGGAAAAAATGGGGTGAGAGAGAAGAGAAGAAGGAAAGCTCCAATAAAGTAGTAGAATAGGCTTCATCTCAGTAGAGAAGTAGGATTAATAGAAGAAGAATCATTGAAGAAAGATGCTAAAGAGAACAAAGAAGCGTACCTGCTGGGATGGAACTTATTTAGAGATGCTAAAGAGAACAAAGAAGCGTACCTGCTGGGATGGAACTTATTTATCTTTTTACTGTCTTTTTAAGTCCACCAAATTATTAAAATAAATTTTTTAATTAAGGAAAAAAAAGTCAACACCAAATAAGAGATCTGCTTCACTTATAATGCTTTGCACCCATTGCTTGAAGCATTGGGCTTCTCCGGAGTTGCCTTGCTTCACCCATGAGAAACAACAACCCCTTGCTTTTGCATCTATCGGTTGCTTTAAGTAGTGAAACATGACCTCTTTTAATAGCACAGGTTGTTCTTGAAAATACTTTTCTTATTGGTAAGGATTCATAGAAGGTTTCTTGATTTTGTCATGTCCTTTACTGTTTTATGTTTATGCAGTTATCTCTAGCACAATACTGATACATGTGATGTATTGCAGATGGTTGAAGCAAGGTTTAAAGAACTTCTTCACCACTCTTCTTTGCTTCTTAAGAAGAAATGGTTATTTGGCATAATAGATGAGTTTATCACGAAGCAGCTTCCTCACAATGTTACTTGGGGATTGAGCCTGATGTATGCTATGGAGCACAAGGGCAACCGAGCTTTGACTTCAACTCAAGGTGATACCCAACCAACTATGATTTAGTTTATTTTTATGCTGTTATTATTTTTGTGAAAAATTACCAATTCTTTTGTACTATTCCTTTTCTTAGGTGAACTTGCTCATGCACTGCGATTTTTAGCATCTGTTGTGTCTCAAAGCTTTTTAGCTTTTGGTGACATTCTTGAGCTCCACAAAAAATTTGTTGAGCTTTCTGGTGGTATCAATAGAATTTTTGAGCTGGAAGAGTTTCTTGATGCTGCCCAATATGGTGGGTGTGGTTTGATTTTTAATTTTCTCTTGTTTCTGTGATTTCCAACTCTCAAATGCTCTTTTCTGGTTGTAAGTTTCAATGACATTTGTGCAGCACTTAGTGGTTAAGCTCCAAGGGTTATGCTGTAAACCTTTAAATTGATAGGCTGGTTTGAGTCCATTGCAATAGTATTGTAGATGTCACGGTTTTGTGTGTGAAGGAGAGGTGTGACTGAACTTGGTAAAGAAATTGAAGATTGATAAATTTAATGGGAAGTTTATTTGTTAAAAGCTTATTTGGATGGTTAATGCGTGTGGATATGCGGAAAACACCTAGTTTTGGCTGATGAATTCTTGGGATAAAAATTTTTGTTTTGAAGATGCTGCAACTAGGTTATGATAATGAATGACCAGACAATTCGTTCCGAGGCTTTTGATGTAGTGGCGTACATAGTTGCTAGACTACGTAACTTGGATTCCATGGGAACCATCTTTTATAAATAAAAAGAGCTCTTTCTAATAACACCAGAAATATAGTCTATCTCCAGTAAATATAATCATTACCAATTGTTTGAAAATTTTGGCGATCTTTCTTTTCTTTTTTCTTTGACAAAATTCATGTTTCATAGTCCTATATCCTCTCTTTCTATCAATGCCATCTAATGATCTTTTCTTGATTCTTGAGCATAAAATGAGTAAGATTGTTGGGGATAATCGCTAGCATTGCCAAAAAATTAGAGGGAGCTAGTGGGGATCTGTAATTATTTCATGGAGCATGCAAAGGAACTAGGGCTCAAATTCGAGAGTCAATTTTGATTTTGAATGTTTAGAACTCCACATTTTACCAGATATTGCTGGAAATTTCTGCTTGCTTGTATGGGAAATTTGGGGTACAAAGTAGGTTCACATTTAGCTATGATATTGGCAACAACCTCTTTACATTCACAAGGTAGGGGCAAGCTCTCCCTACACATTACCCTCCCCAAACCCCACTTGTGGATACACCGGGGATGTTGTTGTATTAGAATAGTAAAATCAAATAGCTGAAGCTAAATTTGTTTCTGTAAAAATTCCTGATGTCCTTCAGTGCTGAAAACTGCCTAAAACCACTCGGTTCTAACATCACGACGTAGTGATCTTTCCTTATAAAAATTGCTTTTGGCTGGATTTTTTAATCATTATATGGAACTGATGTTTCTTGTTGCAGATGTACCTGAAGGCATTAGTTCATCGCCATCCTCTGAGGATGTAATTTCTTTCTCTGAAGTGGACATCATTACACCAGGACAAAAAATCTTGGCTAGGAAGCTAACATGTGATATAGTGAAGGGGAAAAGCCTTCTTGTAACTGGTTAGTGGCCAGATGACCTCTACTTATACTTTAGTATATAATGATCTTTATTTGCTAACTATTTCCTTTCTGAAGGCCCTAATGGAAGTGGAAAGAGTTCAATTTTCAGAGTCCTTCGTGGTTTATGGCCAGTTGTGAGTGGAAAACTAGTTAAACCATGCCAGGCGCTTAACTCAGAATTAGGCAGTGGCATCTTCTATGTACCCCAACGACCATATACATGCTTAGGAACTCTACGGGATCAAATTATATATCCTCTCTCACATGAAGTGGCTGAGAAAAGGGTACAGGCTATGCGAGAAGGTATGTTCCTCAGTTTTTTATGTTTTGACTTGCTTGTAGACTCTTACAATTTGTACTTGAGATAAAGTAGTTAAAATCATACAGCATTCTCGGGAAATGGAGCTTTCTAACGGGTGGCAGTTGTGTGTGATTATTAGATTAACTTTACCCTATGAAAGGTGATACAGTAGTTTATTTTGAATGGAAGTTTTCTTTGAACCACTGATATTACCTATTTTATATTATAGTTAAAAATCCCACTGCCAAGGGCTATTCCAGGTTTATGAATACATATTTGTATAAAGCTGTCCAAAGGGATATAAAGTTGTTTCTTTAAAGTGGAAGATTAGAAGATACAGATGTCATACTTAGCTTTCTTTTAGCAGTTGGAAAAACTATGTGTTGGTAAGTGTTTACTGTCAGAGGTTATATTATCATGTGCAAAACCCTCAGAAATGGAGATTGTTCTGAACCATCCAAGCTTGTTCGTCTTTTTTTTTTTAAAAAAAAATCTGGTAACATTTTGTATGAATATCAGTGCTACCTGGAAAACCATAATTACAAGAAGTATGAAAAAATAAAATTTAGACTCTACTGACATTCCTATGCAGACCCCAAAACATCTTCGATTGTTACACAGTATCATCAGAAAAAGCCTTTGTGCACCCAAAACAGAACAACAATTCACAATTAAGCTCAACGTTCTGTATATTATTATTCCTATTTTCAAAACATCTGGCCTTCCTTTCTTCCATATTGTCCACCAAATACATGGTGAAATAATCCTCTATCTGTCCCTATTTCTTGCACCAACTCCAGATTTCTTCCAGCTGAAGAGAGTGTCAAACAATCTTACTAGGCATTGTCCATGAGATACCTCTGAGATTGATAAAAATCTTCCACAGCTGATCAGGAGTAAGAACAACCTAATTGGCTAAGACCTAAGTGAAACATGCTACTTTATGAGCACTCTGATGTTCCAAATATGCTTCCATGGCCAGGTAGTAATCTGTGGCTCAACCTGATTTAAGATCTTATACTCATCCCTCTCCTTGTACACTCCTTTTGCTATGTCCCTTACACTATAAGCAGTCCACTCCAATTTTTAATTTTTGAACTGCCTCCAAAAACTTATAAAATTCATTCAATCTTGGGATCTCCCAATCAGTCAAAGCTCTTCCTCTTTGTGACATTGTTTGAAAAATCTGCCTGGGAAGAATATGTGGGTGAGCTACCAATGAAGTAAAGCAACTCCGAAGAAATGAGTGCAAGGTCTAATTGAAAAATTAAGCTAATTTGATCATCAGAGACCCTTGTGCCAGATATATAATATTCATATGAAGAAAAAATCTTATGTTATTGTGACAGGCTATGTTACACGAGCACAATAACACTGGTATTTCAATATAGTGTCAAACTGAGACATGGAAACTTGGAGATTTAGGGGCATGACACCATAAATAAAATCTTATATGGAGTCAAACTTACCAAACTGATAATCATAACAAATTATTCATCAATGTGGCCAACATTACCCTTTTTTTGATCTTGGTTAGTCACAAGCTGCGTAATCACTAGAGAAATTTCCAAAGTAAACGAAAAGCCAAATATAACATGACTAAGATAGTCAAAGTAAACATATTAACCATGCATAAGGCACCATTTGCCTTCTGCTTTTTTGGGTTTTGATTGAGTTGTAGCATGATCCTCTTTAATAGGTCATGCATTTTCATATTGGAACTTAAATGTTATTTTTGAACTCCAATTTCATTGAATTGGGCTGCCAAGTTTGGTATATTTGTCATTATGTTGTCTTTTTAGGAGTTCAAGTCCCTAAGGCACTAGTCCAAAAATAAAAAGTTCAACACAGTATATCAAAGGATGGCATTCAAGTCATGTTTAACAGGGTCATAAATAATAAATATGTTGACAAACTTCTGGCATCAGGTCATATATCTGGCGTCTCTCCTTATAGATAATGCAATTAATAAAAAGTTGATCAACAGCAAGGTTCTGCAAAAAACACAAATTCTGTAAAACATATTCATGTATGATTTAAAAAGTTCAATATTTGGCAAATCTTTTATAACTTCTGTTCAAGTAGTCATTGATTTAGCTGTTACAGGTGTTGATGACGACATAGTTGTCTTCTCAGTGATTTATCTTTTGAATATCAGGTCTGAAACATCTTGGTTCTTCTAACATTTTGGATTCTCATCTGCAATCAATTCTCGAGGATGTTAAATTAGTCTACCTTTTAGAAAGAGAAGGTGGCTGGGATGCCAACCAGAACTGGGAGGACATCCTATCTCTTGGAGAACAACAACGATTAGGAATGGTGAGCTGAAAAAGTGCTGATTGCTTCTTGACCCAAAAAGTTTGTTTGGATTTTGTTTGTTTGCTGCTAACTGATTTGACATTTCTACTAGGCACGTTTATTTTTTCACAAGCCACGGTTTGGAATCCTTGACGAATGCACAAAGTAAACAGTCAAGCTCAGATCTCAGTGTCTTCCAATTTTTATGGAAGTCTCGTATACCTGACCCTTGTCTTTCCTCTTGTATTGTTGCAGTGCTACTAGTGTTGACGTTGAAGAACACCTTTATAGGCTTGCTAAGGATGCTGGCATTACTGTTGTTACATCCTCACAGGTTTGCATCCATGTCTCATATTGTCATTGGTATTTCTTATGGCCATCAACTGAGAACTTATCAAACTTTTTTCGTCAGCGCCCTGCTTTAATACCTTTCCATTCTCTGGAATTACGATTGATTGATGGTGAAGGCAAGTGGCAGCTGCGTTCAATTAAGATGGAAGACGAAGCAAATGAATATACACAAGCATTGTGACTATGATGATGTATTCCAATGTCACATTTAATGAATTATGAATGTAATAGAATGCAGTTAGATTGAGGGTAGTCAACTATACAGTTAGGGGGTATACAAAACTATTTCAAGTTGTTTCTTGTAATACTTTTATATAGGAAAACGAGTTTGTGTATAGCGCATTGTTCCCATCATTGTAAAAGGTCTAGGCATAATCTTTATGATCAGCCCCCCATGAATAAAAATGTCTGGTAACAACTGTGGCTGACAGATTTACTCTTCTACATTTTACATTACATATACACACATTTATTCATAGAACTTAATGGTAGTCTAGTAGTACAAAAAGTCTTTTTTCTTCTCTATAAATATAGGGAAACTGAATTGGTATTCAACTCCTAAAGGATCTACGTAAATATACATTCAGCATAAATAGAATATGTTTATAACACTTCCACTTGAATGTGTATAGATTATGTGTCTAGTTAAAACCGATAAAATTCTGTGGAGAAAATTCTAATGAAGGAAAAGTAGTACGTATATCTAATAATACGCATTATTTGGTGCCTCATTAAAAACTTTACAAGGAAAACACAACAAGACAAAACCTTGTGAGGAAAAAAGAGTGCATTGCATATTAACTCCCCCTGATCAAAACATCAATCCAAGGACTTGAATCTTCGCATCCCAATCTTGAGTACCATCTTCTTGAAAGTTGCTATTGGTAGAGACTTAGTGAACAAATTAGTCATATCGTCATTCGAATGAATTTGTTGCACATTTATATCATCATTCTTTTGGAGCTCATATGTATAGAAAAATTTTGGTGAAAATATACTTTGTTCTATCTCTTTTTATGAATCCTCCCTAGAATCAAAGAGTTTTGCAAGTTCCTCACTTTTAACTTTTTTAAGCAAACAATATATTGTCTTTTGAAAACTCTTCAGGAGTTTCAATTCAAGTTATCGACTTGCATAACAATATGAAAAATTCTTGATTTATTTTAATCAATATGAGGATTAACAAGTTTTCAAGAACTTGTATATGCTTCATGCATTTTAAATCTTTCAAATACTTTCAATCTTTCAATTTTGTCTAGTGACAATATTCAATATTAAATGCATGATGCTTTCTAGTGTCTAGATTGCAAGTCAAATAAGCTTTGCGCTTACCAAGATGCACCATTCCACTTGATAGTTAGAGCATGATTTAATACACCATAGAATTTAGATCCTCATAATCTTTTACAATATTGCGCTATATTTTATCAAAGATATCATCGACAAAATATCTTTTTTGATGATTGAAATGTGACATAACTTGTTGAGATCTCATCACTTCATTATTTTCAGGTAACTACCCCTCCCATGAGGTTTCATGAAGTGTTATGTTATAAGCTCTTCATGAGCACATTGCCTCTTTATTATAAACATTTCGATCATTTGTTCCTTTCAAGAATTGGGATCAATTGCATGTTTCATGCATGTCATAGACTTTGTCATTTAGGGACATTCAATAAGAGTATTTCAACTCTTAATTTCTTGTTATCTCCCCCTTAGACAAACTAACATATATTCCAATCTATCTTGGAGAATCCATCTTCTATGCATCATGGTATATTTATTAATTATATACCGCATATCAAAATTATTAGATGGAAATTATATGGTCCCTAATCATAAATCAATTGAGGAGAAAATATCAAGATGAATTGTCTTGATTACGTATTCTGAAAATTGTGCTCTTAACTCAATTATCTTGCATAAATAATTTTGCGAATGTCAAACTTCAAGTCGACAATAAAACACACATGTGATCATCTTATTAATGCATCTATTTCACATATCACATGATGATAAACGGGCCCATATTCACCTTTCATATTTCCAGAATTTAGGGAATTCAGTCCCAATATTAGTTGATCCAATCAACTTATCATGAGAACAAGCGATCTTGAAGAATTTCTTCAATATATGTCTAATGAGTAAACTTCAAGTTTACCATGACATGTGCCTTTTGTTATAGTAAATTTCTAATTTACTATTACATGAACAAATTTCAGATTTCTTACTCGGAGAGTAAATTTCAACTTTATTTCTTCTCAATTACTCTACTTCTCGTAGAGGTGAGTCGTGATTCTTTTTATATTTGTAAATGCATCTAGCATTTGATTTGCAATTTTTGCACGTGAATAATCATTTGTACTTCTTGCTCACAAATAAAACACATGGATCAAGATGAGACATGTCCACAAAACTTCTCTTTTGATATTATCTTCTCATCCTAATTTTGGGAAAAATATCTCATCAAACCGACAATCTACAAATCGAGTATTGAACATTTCTCTAGTTAATGGTTCAAGATAGCGAATAATGGAGGTTGATTTAAATCCAACATATACTCCTAATCTTCTTTGGAATCACATTTTTGTGCGATGTGGTGGTGCCACAAGCACATATACAATACATCCAAAAATTCATAGATGAGATATATTAGGTTCTTGACCCAAAACTAGTTGCAATGGAGAATGTTTGTGATAATTTATCGGTCTAAGACGAATAGGTGTTGCAGCATGCAAAATTGCATGGCCCCATACAGAAGTGGGCAATCTAGTTTTCATAAGCAATGGTCTTGCTATCAATTGCAAGCGTTTAATTATTGACTCGGCAAGACCATTTTAAGTATGAACATGAGCAACATGATGTTCAACTTTTATCCCAATGGATAAACAATAGTCATTAAATGCTTGGGATAAAAACTCTGCAGCATTATCAAGACGAATGGACTTAATTTGATTATCAGGAAATTGTGCCTATTATTTGTGTCAATAACTTTGCAAATGCCAAATTATGAGATGACAATAGGCACAAATGTGACCATCTAGATGAAACATCTATTAGGACCATAAAGTATCTAAACGTCCCACTAGGTGGGTGAATAGGTCCACAAATATCCCCATGTACGCGTTTCAAAAACATAAGGGATTCAATCCCAAATTCTATTGATGATTGTCTCACAATCAACTTGCCTTGATAATAAGTAGTACAAGAAAATTCACCATTTAAAAGAATCTTTAGGTTCTTTAATGGATGTCCATTTGAATTTTCAATAATTCGTCTCATCATTATTAAAAGTTTTCATTCTTCATGAATGGAACACAATCATCTTAGCATATAAATTTATGATAGCTTAGTACCTCATTCCATGTTCACGTGCATTATTCTACCACTTGTCTTCTTTTAGGCATTATACACTGCTACCACATTCACTTTAGAGAATGGAGCATTTTAATGGAATATATTTGATGATTTTTCACGAAAAGCACATTATTTTGCTTTAGTCATCATTACATCACTAATATGGTGCATTGAGATTTGAATCCAACGTCTTATCCATATAAAGACGTCTTACGCCATAAATTTAAACCCTACATCTTTAACTTGTGAGATATTCATATTTTCAAGAATATCATAACCTTATCACATTTTATTTTGATGCTTTATTTTCATTCTTAATGGTGTGTCCAAGATCCATAACAACTCAAGTTTCTCAAGGTTAGTTATATCAATAAAGATAAAATAAATAAAAAAATAAATTATACCTTTACCTTGAAACCTAACCTTCACTAGCCTTGAAACTTAACCTTCACTTTTTAATACGGTAGAGTCTTGTGCTGATAACGTGTTATGAAACTGTATAAAACAATACAAAGAATAAAGTAGAGGAGAAGAGAGAAGATTTGTTATTGCTTTTGAATAATATTGAGGTGTCTATTATAATGAAGGAAACTCTTATATTTATAGGGAAAAACTAACTTCGAAGAGAGAAAATTTCTTATTGCTCTTAAATAATATTAATGTGTATACTACAATTAAGGAAACCCTTATATTTATAGAAAAAAACCTAACTTGATCTCCAAGTAAGAAACAGGATTGGTCTTCAAGTAGGATTCCTAACTCCTAAAGGAATCTACATAAATAGACATTCACCATAAATATAATATGTTTATAACATAATCCATGTTTTATTTACATAAAAGAAAATAGCCTAAAATCAACGAAACTATACATGACTATACAATATAATTTGTATACACTACTATATAATGTATATTACTTATACATGAGCTATACACAAAATATATATTATGATATACAAATATACTGACTATACAATGAGGGCTATTTTTTGCAAATTTCTAAATTTAGTGTCTCTCGTCTCTTACTTATACATTCAACTATTTTATTTTTTTTGTTGTTGCTTGTACATTTATGTTAGAAAATTCCATTAAAGGTATATAAATTAATGGAAAGTCAAAAAAAAAAAAGAAAAAAAAGTAAGTCTAAAATATATAAAGAATTTCCTAATGTTTGGAGGGAAAAAAAAGGTGGATCGTTTAGGATCGGAGGGATTGAACCCGACGTGAATCGAACACGCAACCTTCTGATCTGGAGTCAGACGCGCTACCATTGCGCCACGGATCCTTGTTATTCTTTTCTATAAAATTAAATATTCATAACTATTAGCATGTAATTTTTTTCTAATTTTTTTTTGTAAAAATTAGTATCGAAATTAAGCAATTTTGTTTCGGTTAAACTTTGGGTATCAAATTACTTATGACCCACTTTTATAATAAAGTCGAGATAATTTAAACTATTTTTCGTGAAAGATCAAGATAAATAGAGTCCACTTATTTCATGTTAAGACTTCATCAAATAACAAGTGTAAATACATCACTATTTATTTATAATTGAAATCCAATGATGTAATGAATTAATGTAACATACGATAATATCGAACCATTTCAATTGGTACATACTTAAATGGAGAATGATGACACAATATTAAATATGAAGTAAATAATTTTTTCAGTGGATGAACACTCAAATTGAAAATAGTTCCATCAACTTACTAACTAGTTATGTAGATGTCACTTTTCAACTTCTTCTTTTTTTTCTTTAAATTTAAAAGGAGAGGTGATCTGCAGAATCTAATAAAATAATTCTCAAGTGCTCAAAAAACAATAAGAAAATTACCTCAAGTATAAAAGATTATTTTGGAGATTAAGTTGACAAACAGGATAAGCATTAAGGTTAATTAATTAATGTATCTTTTTCCACTTCATTTTTACGGCTGTTTATTGTCATGTATAATAATCTCTCTTTGTTGACTCCAAAGGGTTCGAGTTGCTACATTGCCTATTTATTACTCCATTCAACATCTTCAATATTAGGGCGATTAGCTTTTCGTCCCAAAGGGCGTTTTGACATCAGAGGAATTGCTCAGATGATAAATATTTTTTATTTTTAATTTTGAGATTGTGGTTTGAATCACTAATAAAGTAAAAAAAGGATGAGAGCTCTTAGGAGATTGTTAGGATCAAACGCTTCTATGTTTGACCATGACTCTAAACTGGTCATTCCAACTCCCTCCTGGGTCTTACCATGACCTCGATTTTAATATCACTTGTTAGAATCAAGTGTTTACCATTATGCCAAAAACGTTACGTTTGATCAAAACTCCGCATAGTATTCTTGAGAATGTACCCTCCTTCGTATAGTATACCTTACTTACCTCGATCTAGCGAAGCACAACAAAAAAGATAGTCTTCTTTTTCTATATTCAACTTAGAAAAATCCATTTTTTTCTAATCCTTCAAGAAGATGATTGGCATTGAATTCCTTGCAAACCAAAGGATGTAAACAAATAATGCGTCCTTCCACTAAAATGTGAAAACCAAAGGGAATAATGACCTTGGGTTGTCTTTTTTTGAATATTATCCAAAAAAAAGAATTCAGATTGTCCAGTGTTCTACCAATTAGTAACCCAAGATTCCAAATATTTATTAACTGAGAAAGAAATTTATCAGAGCAAAAATACTAGATTGAGATGGATTTTTTTAATTGTGAAAAAAATTTTCTTAAGACCCTTTATAAATTGAATAGACGAAAATGATGTTTTTAGGTCTTTTATTTATAAAAATAAAAATATTTTAAATGTAAAAATGACATAAAACTAAAATAAATTTGTAAAGGATTAAAAAATCAAATCTCCACCGTTATCTAAAAAATGAGTGCTAAACAAATGGTTACTTAATAAGAGTGGTAAAGGAAATTACAAAGTCCATTATTCAATATCCCATAAGATAATAAGTTGAAGCATTTTTTTAAATTTATATTTTTGTTCCATGACTGCTTTCTCTTGATCTATCATATCCTTCTTTGTTAACATATGCTATTTAATTTATTTAATATCAGATTTAATATCAGTGATCTGCTTGCCAACACTATGGATATGTATCTATGTAATTAATTATGTGCATTCAAATATAAGTATAGTGTTTAATGTTTAGGATATTCTTCATCTTGCTTGTGTATTTTTATGAACATCTCATTAATAAGTATACATTTGCTTATGCCTCATTTGGCACTTATTTGACTATAATCTCAAATGAGGTTAATTTGAAATTAAAATTTTATTTGATTATATATTTTTTCTCATAAATATAAAAATTTTACAATTTGTGAAAATTACCAAAAATTTTTTGTAATTTTTATAATTTTACTATATGAGAAACCCACAGTTCAATAACAAATCATGTATCTCCATATTATTTTTTATAAATAAATGTTGGGAATGGCATACTATTACAAATTCTTAAATACGCATAATTTGACAAAGATCTACTAGTCCATAAATCAACAATAGTAATTACTAGCTATTTCTTAGTATAATTCTCTAATATAGTACAAACGATCTATTCACATCGAGTATGAGTCTTCTTCTGCAAAATCCAAAATAACTGATCAATTTTTTCTTTTTTCCTTGATCGAATATATAAAAATTTGTGCTTCAAGTTGTAAATTTTTTAAAAATTAAATCACGCACTTAAAATTGGTAAAATTTAATATTTGCAATCGAAGTTTTATTCAAATATCATAAATAAATTAAAATTAAAATTCAAACTCCAAATTACATTGTCAAACGGCCTACACTAAAATTATCAGTATATTTTTCATATGCATGCATATATTTAAATATAATTTTTTTTAGTGCTAGGATTATGTTTATGGGTTGAAGTAGATTATGCCCACAAAAAAAATGGGGCCTCACAAAAGTGGAATACCTTTATACATGCCATTTAATTTCTGTGGGTAATGACATCCAACCACATTAGTGAAGAAAGAATAAACTAAGCGGCAGTCAGATGCGTTACATGCTTCTAGTAATTGTTAATTAATTCCAGAAACGATC
>DF360066.1:5755-15971 GCA_000787875.1 Solanum virginianum | reverse complement strand
GATCAAATATGAGTTAAGTAAAAACGGATAAAATATCCAACTTGACTCATATTTTAAATGGGTAAAAATGAATTACCCAATGGATAATATGAGTAAATATGAATACCCATATTATAGTAGGGATCATGTTGAAAGTTTAAAAAAAAAAATCCTTTTAGCCATTCCTCACCCCTTACCCCTCCGCCCCGAGACCCCCACCCTCGAGGGCTCCCTGCCCAAACTAAAATGTAAGAGAAAATTCATTTTTTTTAAGAAAAAATTAAAATTTTTACCACCCCCCACCCACCCAAAAAAAAAAAGTAAAAAAGAAAATATTTTCTTTAAAAAAAATTCTTAATTTTTCTTACTTCTAACTCCCACCCCCCAAAAAAATGTAATTTTTTTACAACCCCATCGCTACCCTCCAATAGGGGTGTGCGAAAATCAAACCGACTGATAAACGGAACCTACAAAAACGTTATTGTTTTATTGTTATTAGGTTATCGAATTTTTAACGATTTAAAAAAAAATATTGGGTTATATTATCTAATAGCAAAAATACATGTACTTAGGTTATCTGACTTGAAATCTGGTATAAAATTATTAATTAGTGAGACATTATGTAATTATTCTAAACTAATAAAAGAATTGATAATTATGATACGAATATTTGGATAATATGGTAGTATTTTATTTAAAATATTATATTTATTTTTATTTGCTCATTATATTAAAAATATATAGCCATTTTTACTTATTTAATTTTAAAAATTAAGTGATAATTAATCAATAAATAATATTGGGTGGACAGGTTCACATATAGCAATGTATGATAAAAATTAAAATTATTATTCATAATAATTGGGATATACAGCTACTTAATGTAGTAGTGATTGTCTGTGGAAATTGAAGGTAAGAGGTAAATGGATAAGTCAAAGATTTAATAAATAATATACTTTGTTTAGATTAACAAAAATGGGTGATTAAATGCCTTAAGATTATTACAGAAATTACTTCTTTTAGAATGACAATATATATAATATCTACCTTGAAATTCGTTGATTGCAATTAGTGGTGTACATGGATCAGGTTGGTTCAGATTTTTTAAATATCAAATTAAATTATTTGTGTCGAATTTTTTAATATATAAATCAAATCAAACCAATAAATGATAAAATTAAAGACTTACGTTCATTAAAATATAATAAAATATTTATATATTATTTATGAATACTATATAAATAGTTATAAAATTTATATATGTAATTATTCGGTTCAGTTCGATTATTTTTGTGATTTTTTTTAGTAAAACCAAATCAAACCAAATAGAATTAGTTTTCAAAATTTTAAAACTAAACCTAACCAAAGCAAATCAAATATCAAATTTTTTAATCAGTTTGATTCGAATTACGATTCGATTTGATTTTTTAACTATAACCATGAACAACCCTAGTGGATATGACAACGACGAAAGTAGATGCGGACTCAAATCTGCTATATTTTGTAAAATTTTATCATGTTTGATAAAATAAGAAAAACTAGCTATATGATTAGTTATATAGGGTCTTATTTACTATTTGTGAAAAAAGATTCCTATAAAAATCACCATTGCAAATATGTCTTATTGTTGTTTTAAGCATAAATGCTGAAAACGTAATTATATTTTTTTTCAAGTGGGTGAAAGTCATGTCCTACAGAAGTGAATGTGGAAAACATATTATATAAGATAACAGTATTGATATATAATTGTATGTACAATGCTCTCCATACACAGCTACTGTTATATTTTTAGAGAATGAGTAGATATTTAGTGTTGGGAAAAATAATAATTACGTCCAGAATATTTTTGCTAAGTAGCGATATAAGAGAATTATAATATCAAATATTACAATGGAGTAAATGTGATATAATAATATTGATGATAATCTGATAATGCCAAAAATAACTCTTCTTTGTAAAATAACAAATACTCTTTTATTTCACACAATTTACAATAATTTTACTCCCATACTATTTTTCTCACAAACTAAAATAACTTGTGGATGACTCTCTCTTCTTTCTTTTGCTCTCTCTCTATTTTTTTTTGTATTACTACAAATGAACAAAACTCCCATATTTATAGAAAAAATACTACACCACTTGATGTCACTAATGACATTAATGAAATGCAACAAAATCAAACTTATACCTAACTTATACAAGAAAATTAAAATTATACCTAATTTATACCAAACTTATACCTAATTTATACAAAACCTATAGCTAATTTCGACAAAACCTATAGCTAATTTCTTGGAAATTTCTTTGCCTATCAAATTTGACAAATCAAGCTTATAGGTAAACTAATTTGACATTGCTACCACTTGTGGCAATTGATGATTTTAGTTCCCACAAATCTCTCCCTTAAATTTGATTTTTCTTTTTTTCTTTTTGTATACCCATTTGACTCCAATTGCTTGATGATTCTTGGGAAGAGTTGTTAACTCCCAAGTGTTGTTCTTCTCTATTGATTGGATTTCTTCCTCCATGGCTTGTCTCCACCTTTTATCAGTAACAACTTCATCAAAATTCATTTATTCACTATCAGCAAAGAGAAAACACAAAAAAATCAAAATTAGTAACTTCATTTATGTTATCATAGAGTTCTTGGATGCTCTTCATCCTATGAGGCCTTTCACTTGAACTTTCTTGAGTGGATGGAGATGTAACAATTGTTGGTGAAGGAGGTGGGGTTACATCTTGTGTAGGTGGAATTATCTCCTCTTCTTCTTCATCTCCAAAGTATGAAAGAAAATCATATGTTTTTTCTTCCTGAGCTTCCCAATTTCATGCTGTTGCTTCATCAAATTCAACATCAGTTCAACATCACGACTCACCACCACCTTGTTATTATTTGGATTGTATAGCATGTAGCCCTTTGAACTCAAATCATAGCCAACAAATACATACTTGACACTTCGATCGTCAAGTTTAGCTCTCCCTTGATGTGGAACATGAGCATAGGCTATGCTTCCAAAGATTCTCAAGTGCTTGACACTTGGCTTTCTTCCACCCCATGCTTCTTGAGGTGTTTGGTCTCTCACATTTCTTGTTGGAGATCTGTTGCTCAAATAAACTGCACAAGAAACAGACTCGGCCCAAAATTTTTTTGGACATTTTTAGCTTTCAACATACATCTAGCCATATTAAGAATTGTTCTATTCTTTCTTCCTGCAACTCCATTTTGTTGGGGCGAGTAAGGTACCGTTAGAGAGCGACGAATTTCATTTGATTGACAAAAGTCATTAAATTCTTTTGAAGTGAATTCGCCTTCTCTATCGGACCTTAGTGCTTTAATTTCACAACCACTTTCTTTTTCTACAAGTGCTTTAAACTTTTTAAAAACAACAAAAGTTTTAGATTTTTTCTTCAAAAAGTAAACCCAAGTCTTTCTACTAAAATTCCACTTTCTTTTTCTACAAGTACTTTAGAATTTTTAAAAGCAACAAAAGTTTCAGATACTTGCTTCAAAAAGTATACCCAAGTCTTAGTACTGAAATCATCAATAAAGAGCAAGAAGTATTTACTTTTACCAAAAGAAGGTGGATCAATTGGTCCACATACATCCGTGTGAACAAGTTGGAGTGGCCTTATTGTTCTTGATGTGGTCTCCTTCGGAAAACTCCTCCTTGCATGTTTTTCAAAATTACAAGCTTCACACAACTGATTTGGATGGTTAATTGACGGAATTCCATCAACCGTGTTCTTGTCTCCCATTGATTTGAGTGCTTCAAAATTCAAGTGCCCAAATCGCATGTGCCAACACCATGAGTCAACTTGCACATTAGCTTTCAAACACTTTGCATCAATGATTTTAAAATTCAAAGGGAACAACCTATTCTTTGTCATATGTACGTTAGCGATTAAGTTGTTACTTGAATCTCTAACCCAAAGATGCATATTTTTCATATGAATATCATATTCTTTTTTAAGAAGTTGATCCAAACTCAAAATATCACTTTTCAATTTTGGCACATAGTAAACTTCATTAATCAATTTATGGTCACCATTTTTACGCGGTATTAGAATCGTACATATTCCTTCAATTTGGATCTTTGAGGTATCTCGAAAAGACACATTACCTTTCACCATCTTCTTTATCTCCACAAACATGTTGTTGTGTCCATACATATGATTGCTTGCTCCATTGTCAAAATACCATGAACTGCAATCATCTATATCTTCTTCTTTGAGTGCCATTAACAATGTTGATTCATCCTCTTCTTTGTTGTCGACAAGGTTAGCTTTCTCTTCAATATTACTACGACATTTTCAATAGTAATGTCCAAATTTATAGCAATTATAACATTCAATTTTAGATTTGTCATACCTCATTTTATTAGTACCTTGATAGGCTCCACGCCCTCTACCTCGTTGTTGTCCACAACCGTGATATCTAAATGCTTGATGGCTCTTATCCTCATTGTAATATTTGTTAATATAACTTCTTCCTCTTCCACGGCCTCCACGATCACCATGGCCTCGTCATTTTTCATTTCCATTGTTATATTTGTTAATATAACTTCTTCCTCTTCCACAGCCTCCACGACCACCACGACCTCATCATTGTCCATTTCTTCTAGAACTTGTTTCACCTTCAAGATTTTTGAAGGATGCATGAGTCTTAAGAAGTTGTTCTAGTGGTTCTTCTTTTCTCCTTTTCATTTTTTCTTCATCTAAATCTTTAGATTCCTCAATAGCGCACACACCACATAATCAAAATTAGCTGTTAAAGAGCGAAGTATCTATTCTACCACGCACACATCATCTACTTCTTCCCCATACCTTCTTAAGTGATTTACAACAACCATCACTTTTGAACAGAAATCTAAAATGAATTCGGATTCTTTCATTTTTAAAACTTCAAAATCAGCCCTTAGAGTTTGAAGTTTTATCTTCTTTACTTTATCAATTTCTTGGAAAGAATTTTATAAAATCTTTCAAGTTTTTTTTAGGTGGTTGCATCAGCCACCTTCTCAAACATGCCATCATCCAAACACTGATGGATGAAGGTAGGGGCTTGTTGATCTGTCTTTCTTGTCTTAACAAGATAATACCAAATATTACAATGGAGTAAATGTGATATAATAATATTGATGACAATCTGATAATGCCAAAAATAACTCTTCTTTGTAAAATAACAAATACTCTTTTATTTCACACAACTTACAATAATTTTACTCCCGCACTATTTTTCTCACAAACTAAAATAGCTTGTAGATGACTCTCTCTTCTTTCTTTTGCTCTCTCTATTTTTTTGGTGTTACTACAAATGAGTAAAACTCCCATATTTATAGAAAAAATACTACACCACTTGATGTCACTAATGACATTAATGAAATACAACATCAAACTTATACCTAACTTATACAAGAAAATCAAAATTATACCTAATTTATACCAAACTTATACCTAACTTAGACTTTTCTTGCCTGACAATTTTGGCAAAACCTATAGCTAATTTTTTAAAAATTTCTTTGCCTATCAAATTTGATAAATCAAACTTATAGGTAAACTAATTTGACATTGCTACAATTTGTGCCAATTGATGATTTTAGTTCCTACATTTAGAGTTGTGATTACGATCCGAGTCATTTTCATACTGAATGTTACAATAAATAAAGAATTTAGCAATTTATGCTCTTCAAATGTCCCCTTTCTTACAACTCTAATCTCCAGTTTACAGATCCGCCAAGTGACATTGCCTGTACACCGAGTTCAACGATTCTTCCATCTCTAGTGATTCGCCCTTGCCTCTCAGGGACTCGAAAAAGGATCATAACTTATGCTGGACTATGTCGTAGAGTTGGTGACATACTCCAAGTCATCAATTTTCACAACTCGGCCCCTCAATTCAAATTCGTTAGGTGAAAAAATGTGCTGTTGAAAATGCGACCCCATATTTTGCGAATATTAAGATTATTTACTTGTGGCTAACCCCCCGTGTACTGCCTCGAATCGGCATACAGGCGGTGTCGGATAGCAGATCATTCCATGCTGGAGATTAGAGTTGTGAAAAGGGGGACATTTGAAGAGCTTATGGATTATGCAATTTCGAGAGGTGAGTCAATTATAATTAGTATGACAAGTCAAGTGATTTAGTTAAGTCAAGTAGTTGTGGAAAATAAATATGTTGAGATAGTGGACCAAAAGAAAAAGAAAGAATTTATTACTGTATTGATCACTTTAATTTACTTTTTTGTATCTTTTGTTGAATGTTGAATATTGATGGTGTATGTAGTTTGGGTTGTTCGTTTTGATGAAAATTTATTTTCAGCAAAGTAAAGTTGATTTAAGAAATAAATAGTAATTATGTGTTTATTCTATTGGCTTAATGCATATTATATTGTAGTTTAATATTTCTCAAATC
Source organism: Solanum virginianum (assembly GCA_000787875.1). Lineage (NCBI taxonomy): Eukaryota > Viridiplantae > Streptophyta > Magnoliopsida > Solanales > Solanaceae > Solanum > Solanum virginianum. The sequence goes on along the minus strand of DF360066.1, from coordinate 9,583 downwards.
AGCTAGTTCTCCGATCTACTAGTAAAATCCTTAGCAAAATTGAATCTACTTATATTTTTGTATGTGATTTTTCATACAGAATGGGATCTTTCCTAGTTTAGTTGTTGGACCTAGGTAGCATGGTTTCATGGTTCAAAATGTGAAGATTCATTTAAATAAATTGCAGATCTGACCTGTAAATCATCACGATATCTTGCTTGTGAACCATGATAGTCATTTGGTGTCGCTTCTCCTATCAGAGAAAACTGTTGCAATTGAGAACAGTAACATTGACCTACACAATTTCTTCAATTGTCTCACCAATAGCTTCAAAGAAAGCCACTTTTGGATCCACTTAAATGGTGGATAACATAAAATCGCAAATTGTGTGTAACAATTTCAATTTTACAATACTTTATTCTTATCTTTAAACTACATCTGTCACTGGCGATACTACTCTTTTCTTTTGCTGTCAACTATAGCATTATATAGAATCACCAAAAACTATACTACTTGATATCCTGATTTTGCTAAAACAGTAAAACTGCAAAATGAGTCCTCTGTTTTTATCTTTTACTAGATAAATTGGGTTATTTATCATTAAAAGGAGAACTAAAACAACTTATAAATCTTTAAGCCCACCCCTATTTACTTTCTCTATTATGAAACAATGATCCAAGAAATAACAATTTTATCCTTTTAAAAAGATTAGGGTTGTGGTAGATAGTGTGAGTAAATAAAAAAGAAAGGCTAACAAGGAATCATTTTTCAGATCTATATTTGTTGCCTTTTGACAAAGTCTTTTGTGCTTCAAGTTAAGCGTGGATCTCAACTACGAGTGCAAACAATAAATATTTGGACAAAAAAATTGAGTAACTATAGTTATAATGAAATTATATCAATCAACTTTTATAAACATCCAAATTTTTTGGTTCAGATGAAAAGATTTTATGTTTTTCCAACTAGTTTGTTACATAAATTTTAATTTTCTATCCTTAACCTTTAAAGTTCTTCTACAATATTATTTAACATTTAACGTATCAATTTACCACCTAGATTTATTGTCTAAAGACAGTTAGTGCTTGCTAAATTTCCATCTAGCTAACTGAGTTGGAAAACACAACTTGACTTTATGTACCGAGCTTCAAGGTTTAAGTTGTGCCTTAAATGAGTCTTCAATAATGTTGTTATTTAAATATTTTTATTCAAAAATCTAGGTTTCGAGGCCTTTAGTTCAAACATGGAAAGAAAAAAATAGAAGAACTTGAAGAAAAGTTTAAAAAGGCATACAAAAATGAAGATGACAATGCTATAACCCAGGTTTAGAAAAATGAACTTAGGTTTATTCCGATCCCAAAGTAGCTCACGAGATAAGGACTTATCATAACCATACAAAAATGCAACAACCTATTCTCTAGACATAGATTTAATAATCTATCACCTCTGCACGTCTTGAGATGGATAGGACGGGCTCATAAACAACACATTCCCCCAACTAATGTAGGGCATCAGACGACCCATTTAGCCTTCCTTAAATTTGAACTTCTCATCAGGATATAGAAATCACAACTTTCCACATACTCTATATCTTTTTATATTCCTTGTAAGTGTTGGGTAGGAAATTATCAGGAATCGGAAGGACTTTCAATTGGTGGTGAATTCATGTGTTACTGTATTGCCTTTGTATGTTGATGGGTTAGTTCTATCAAGCTATAGGTTGAAATTTAAGTATTAGTAAACTTAATACTGCTTGAATCGACATTCAAACCCCTCTATAGTGAAACATCTTTTTGTGCTAGAGTAATTTTTTCTCAAGTGAACCCAAAAAAAAGATTGTGATCTTTCAGCTTAATATCAATGTTGGTTCTTCTTCTGTGGCAAGGGGCATTTGTAAGCCTTATAAATGGATATCTAAATAATCTTGTCATTGAAATGGTATTTCTTATCTAGGTAATTGTTCATGTCCCCTTCTCCATTTAAGCATATATAAATGGCTTGAATAGTGGAAAGTATCAATTTTGACAATTGCATCAAATTTCAATGAGTATGACAAAGAATATATAGTGTCTTCATGGAATGCGTATCAACCTATTTGATACAGCTTATATGAATATCTTTAATTTCACACAGGCCAACACCCAAGAGGAGCTTCCTGAATATCTTCTCGGAATATGTCGGCTCAACCATCTAGACATCTCTAAAGTTGTTCAAGTGAAACCAGCCATTTTCAACTTTTAGTGCTAGTAGGTTGACTCTAAGAGATTCATCAAATAATTTAACAAATGAAAGCAATTTGTTATTTACAGAATATGTTTGACGAATCAAACAAAAGTGTACATGGACATGACACAATTTTCAACTCGAAAAACTCCTTCCTTATAACATGAGTGATTGAGGAAACTTTGAAAAATAAAAAACAAATGGAGAAACCTCAAAAATTATTTCTTTTGCATATACAAATTCATTGGCATCCGTGTTTTACCTGCTTCATCAACATTATTATTCAATACAAAATGAGAACTAACTTACCATCTTTCAAAATTATGAAGAGCTTAAAAAAAACAATCACAAATGTATAAAACAAAGTATCAATCATGAAAGGAAGAAAAATAGAATTGATTGCTAATCATAGAGAGTAGGAAAAAAAAAAAGAGGAAGTACGTCTAAAGTACAATAATCAAGAATTAGCAGTGATGGCTAAAACAACTGAAAAGTATATGAAAAACATAATACGAATAACAATTAATTACAACAAAATCAAAAAGCTCACAGATAATAGTTCTAATACATATGCTATCAAATGAGAAAAGTAAAGTCTTACCTATCATTCTCGACGCCTTAATTTAATAATTTGAGGCAACAATTAATCAGGCAAAATAAATTAATAAAAAAATGATTAGAAAATCCTATAACGAACTGGAGTAGGACACTTTTTGGTTAGTCAATGTAACTTGATTTTTTCCTATTAGGGATTTTTAGACTTTTCTAATGGTGAGGGAACTTCAAATTAGAGTTATGGAGATGAAAATGTTTGAAAGTAATGTGATGCAAATAAACATGGCAACGAGTGTTGTAATCTGATTGCTTACAATTAGTCATAAACATTGCATGAGCGAATTATTAAAAATAATTAATCATGAATGACAATTACCATATCCATGATAAATAAGAAATAGAAGTTACTTCTTATAATATCAGAGGCACCAAGTTTTAGTATCATTGGCGATGCCAAAGATGCGACAATTCACCCTTGAGATTTTTGTTCGATAGTATCAAAATGATGGCTAATAGATATTATTTTGTAGAAATTTCATGTACGCCAATAATTTTTTTCTTCAAAGTTGGAGGAGGAAATAGGGCACATGAAAGATCCTAGATTTGCCGCCTGAATTTTGAAGGGGTGTTTTTTTTTTCTTTCGCCATTAATGCAGTGGAGAGGGAGAAAATGACACCTATGAGAGAGATTGGATGATTGAGGTGGCAGATTGGAAGCATTGCAATTTGCGAATTGAAAGGGTTTTTAAACTGTAGGGGCATGAAGCGATAGAGGCGAAGTTTTTTTGTCCATGGAGGGGGCGTACCGTGCAATTTGATTTTGAGGGAAAAAGAGTGTGCGTTATGAGGAGGCGCAGAAGGGTCAGGATTGTGGTGACACCATATAGGCGGTCCCCCAATCCTCTTATATATATATATATATATAGATATAGAAATCACAACTTTCCACATACTCTATATCTTTTTATATTCCTTGTAAGTGTTGGGTAGGAAATTATCAGGAATCGGAAGGACTTTCAATTGGTGGTGAATTCATGTGTTACTGTATTGCCTTTGTATGTTGATGGCTTAGTT